>CM032454.1:2240801-2414763 GCA_019049505.1 Pachyrhynchus sulphureomaculatus
CAACTGAAGTGTATACCTCCTGAGAATAACAAGAAATTGTGACGCTTCTCTCTCTATTAAAAAGTTTTTTTTTATAAAAGTTATACAAATAGGTCAACAACACTCAATTCTTATTACTGTTTAACACAGAATACTAGAAACTTTTTAGACCACACTGTAAAATACCGGGCAATAACGCCTCCACTTGCGTTGCTAATTAAAATATTATCAATGGATTGACGCTAGCATCGCCAAACTTTCTTTTTATTTTCTGCAGTGCTATAAAACATGCTAGAGACGGGAGTTTTAGAACTCTAACAAACTTAAAACAAGAAATAACTTTTGGAGGGTTTTGTTGTCCATCCAAACTGACTAATATTTTGAAGGCATCTTATATTTCTAAGACAAATTCTTTAACATATTTTAATCTACTGACTTTCCATTTTTTCTCTATCATTTTATCTCAGTATTTTCAAATACTTCCAAATCTCATGATTGTGCCGCGTGTTACAGAAACTAAAGGAAATGCAGCTAAGATCCTTTTTTTTGAATTTTGAACATTAAAACTATGATAAAGGGCGTATAATGTAAAAAACTCATTACTCATTTGTGGAATAGATGTAAAATGCCCTTTTATCAGCAAATTCTGTTACTTTTGTTTTAGACACAAGCAATGAAATGGTCCGTCATTGGTAGAAATGCGATTATTTACACAGATTGTTTTTTATTAATCAGTGGACTTTTAAATGCAAAAGTTTTATTTGAAGATTTAGATAATAAAGAACACAAAATAAAATTTTGCAAGAAAATCCTTAACAGGCTGTTCAGGTAAGTTTCAAATAAGGTATTTCAAGAGAAACAGTGTGCATATTTTAAAAATATATTTTTTGTGATATAAAACCTATTGCAAGCAGTACTATATATAAAAATCTGATCTGACAATTTTAAGTAAATTTATGGGGCTCGAATATTCAAAATATAATAGTTACAATATGCAGATAAGCTTGATTGCTTGAAATAAAACTGGTAGTACTTGATTCAACAAAAGAATTATACCTGGTAAATTTTTGTAAATATTTCAAAAATCTAGTGTAAGCGACTACTCTACATTAATGTAAATGAGTGACATTAGTTAAAACTTTTAATTTAAAAGCTTTAACCAATAAGTGGTAATTTGTTTTAGTTATCATTTTTAGTGTTCCGTACGGAACACTTATAAGATCACTTCGGTGTCTGTCTGTCTGTCTGTCTGTCACACCCGATTTTCTCCGAAACTATTTGACATAGAAAGTTGAAATTTGGTAATGATATAGGAATTAATGGCCTCATCAGAGCCATGTAGTTTTGAGAATTAAATTTTGACTTAAGGGGTTAGTTTTGGGGGGTGAAGTCGGAAGCGAAAAAAAATTTTTTTACTAGGTCATCGAGTGTGGTGTCAAATGAAAGCTTGTGAAAACACGAGTAAAAAATATATATATAATATTATACTTGCGCGCACTTTTCTTTGTATTATTTTTAAAAATTTGCGAATAATCGCTGTCCCGTACCTTATCTCGAAAAGTACTTATCAAAAAATTTCGAAAAAATTCTGGAATATTCTCCACGGGGTGTAGATTGAACGAAAATTATCACGAGTGCATTACCTTTAATAATTTATATGGTATATAAAAAAAACAAAAATTTCAAGGTCATCAGATTTCAGTACAACAAACTTTGTTGAAAACTCATTTGGGGCGTGTTTTGTGAAGTCACTGATCATTTTATACCACCGTAACATAAATTTTGACTTAAGGGGTTCGTTTTGAGGGGTGAAATCGGAAGTGAAAAAAAAATTTTTTTTTACTAGGTCATCGAGTGTGATGTCCAATGAAAGCTTGTGAAAACACGAGTAAAAATATATATATATATATATATATATATATATATATATATATATATATATATATATATATATATATATATATATATATATATATATATATATACAGTAATACCCCGCTTTACGCGAGGGATACGTTCCGAAAAAAATCGCGTTAACTGAAATTCGCGTATATCGAGGTTTATGATTAAACATAGTCAAAATTTAATACAAAAAAATACAAATCATTTTAATCAATCACTTTTAATTCTAAGAACACTTTATGCAATACATACTCTTATTTTTTTACGGAAAAATACATCTATTGTCTTTTGGGTAACGTTTTGTTTACGTTCTTGTAAAATACGTTCATAACACCCAACACTGTTTTTAATTGTTTGACACACGGTCAAGACACGGTCATCATTATTGTCTATACTCTGCAATATGTCCAAACCTGAATAAATTTTTGAAAGTGCATTTTGTATTTCCCCTGAAGATAAAACTTTCTCTTCTACTTGTTCTTCCTCATCGTAGATAGGATTATTCTGTAACTCGATCAGATCTTCATTGCTAATAGGATCGTCGTGCGTTGCTACAAGTTCTACGAGATCTTCTACCGTGACATCTTCAAGTTCAGACTCCTCAATCATTGCAGCAATGTCTTCAAGCACTTGTCTCTGCATCTGGACAATTCTTCTAGGTGCTTCCACTACATCTGGCCAAAGATTACGCCACACCCCATTCATACAAACTCATTTTAACTTCCTTCCAAGCCTCTTCTATGTTGTGAATAGACTTCATAATGTTGTATGACTTCCACCACTCTCGCATAGACTGTCTTCCTTCCCCGTCAGTTTCATGAATTAGTTGGCTAAAAGTGCGGCGATGGTAATAAGCTTTGAAGTTTGCTATTGCTCCCTGGTCCATAGGTTGTAATATTGACGTAGTGTTTGGTGGAAGGAACTTTACGTACACTTTTAAGTCTCTGGGCGTATCAAGTGAGGTTGGATGTCCTGGGGCATTGTCTAAGAGTAATATAACTTTAGGTTCAAGCCCATTTCTGTCACAGTATGATTTGACTGATGGGCAAAAACTATTAGAATACCATTCTTGAAAAATTTCCCGTGTAACCCACGCCTTTCTGTTTGATCGCCACACAACTGGTAGACTTGTCTTGTCTGTGCCTCGCATTGCACGGGGTGTTTCTGAATGGTACACTAGTAAAGGTTTCAGTTTGAAATCACCAGTGGCATTACCACCCAGCAGAAGTGTTAGTCGATCTTTCGCAGCTTTGAAACCACTGGCTTGACGTTCTTCCTTAGAAATAAATGTTCGAGATGGCATTTTTTTCCAGTAAAGTGCGGTCTCATCAACATTGAAGATGAGACAAGCAGGAATTTTCTCTCGTCTAACGAAGTCTTGAAACTTGTCTGGAAACTCAGCTGCAGCTTGAATGTCCGCGCTGGCCGCCTCGCCTGTTATGTGGATATTGTGAAGATTAGAACGCTGCTTGAACCGATGGAACCAGCCTCTGCTGGCAGCAAAAGTCGGAGTGGCACTCCCTTCTCCTTCTTTTGTTTTCAGCATCTCATACAAAGATTTTGCTTTTGTGCATATGAGATCTTGACTTAGTGGTGTTGTTCTTCTTATTCAAATCTTCGATTCAGACTGACAGTAATTTCTCCATTCTTTCTAAGATAGATGATCTCGAACGAGAAAGTTTTGTTGCACTTATAGGTGTTGAACCTTCGCTGGAGATTTTAATTTTTTCCCGATTTTTATAAATCGTTCTCACAGTCGATTCTGAGAGTCCAAAATCTCTCCCAACAATTGTTGCTTTGCCTCCATTTTCCATTCTTCTTAACACTTTCATCTTCAATTCCAAAGTGACGCTTTTACGCTCTTTTTTCTTTACAGGCGGCATTTTTAACGTAGGGTTAAATTATGTATGTATGTATCTCCAATAAATATTAAAACAAAACTGCCAGCCGACCGACCGAACTAACATTACGGAACAAATGAACACACGAAACGAACGAGGAAATCCCCATAGAACAAAGTCGAAGGACAGGGAATTCCCAATTCTTCAAAGAGAATATTCAGAGAAAGCGGGGATCCCCCCGCGACCATAGAGAAGTTAATGACTACATGAGCGCGAAATTTGAAATTCGCGTTATAGTGAAACCGCGCGTAACGGGGTCGCGCTAAGCGGGGTATTACTGTATATATATATATATATATATATATATATATATATATATATATATATATATATATATATATATATATATATATACTCGTATATAATGTAATACTTGCGCACACTTTTCTTCGTATTACTTTTAAAAAATCGCTGTGCCCTACCTTATCTCGAAAAGTACTGATCAAAAAATTTTGAAAAAATTCTGGAATATTCTCCGCGGGGTATAGATTGAACGAAAATTATCACGAGTGCATTACCTTTAATAATTTATTTGGTATATAAAAAAAAAAAACAAAATTTCAAGGTCACCAGTTTTCAGTAAAGATTGGAAACAACCTTTGTTGAAAACTCCTTTGAGGTGTGTTTTGTGAAGTCACTGATCATTTTATACCACCCTAACAAAATTTTTTATTTTAAAAAACAATCAACGTACGGAACACTAATTGTGCAAGTTCAACTTGCACTTGACCGGTTTTTTTTTCAATTTACTTTGATGATTAATCAGAGAGATTTTGCAACGCTTATTTTGGTAGGCCACTGTTCTTATCTTTATTTGAAGTATGCGCCCACCGTTTGGAGCTTGCGCAGTAGTAAAGGGAAGTAATTAAATATAAAGATTCAGCTGTTATCGTTATTTGAAGCATGCCCTCACTATTTGGAGCGTGCGCAGTATTGAAACAAAATAAGGGAAACCTTAACGATAACGATTTCCCTTATTTAGGAACTTATAAGAGAGCTTATTTGAAGTTCCTTGTTCTTATCGCTATTATGGTAGGGCCTGTCTTTTTCCCTACTTAGGTATACAAACCACTAAGAAAATACAGTAAAATCGAAATTATAATCTTTTATTGCAAATAACACTGATAATAGTTAATTAGGGTTCAGATTAATGTTGGGATTTTGCGATCTTTGGTACAATGGCATTACAGTGTGTGTAGCGCTAATTTTAAATGAAATTTCATCTATCGCACGTTCGTATTACCTTGGAAGTATTAAAGGAAGTGATAGAAACCTGCTAGAGACAACTTCAATTTAGAAACTTGTGTTGATCCATCAAATATTAATAACTGGTGTGCTTACCCATGAAATGAATGAAAAAAGGTCCCCTAAGTTTATAGAAGATGAATACTAACTTAACCTTGCGATTCCTGTGCGTTAATGCTGCGTATGCTCGAGATAACGATAAAGACACAGGCATGTGAAAAATAGAGAGATTTTGCAACACTTATTTTTCACTTGCCTTTGTTTTTATCGTTATCTCGAGCATGCGCCGTGTTAAGGCGAAGGTATTGCAAGGTTAGGTTAGTATTCATCTTCTATAAACTTAGGGGATTTTTTTCAAGCAATTCATGGTTAAGCACATCGGTTAAATTAAAATTGTATCTAGCAGGTTTCTATCACTTCCTTCAATATTAATATTAATGTGCGATAAATAAATTGTGTCAAAGATTGCAAAATCCCAACATAATAAGAGATTAACATTTCTATTTCTTCGTAGTGGTTTGTATGTTAAAGTAGGAAAAAAAGAGCAGGTCCTACCATAACAGCGATAAGAATAACCAACTTCAAATAACCTCTCTTATAAATTCCTAAATAAGGGAAATCGTTATCCTTAATAAAGGATTCTCTTATTTTGTTTCAATACTGCGCAAGCTTCAAATGGGTGGGCGCATGCTTCAAATAACGATAATAGCAGAGTCTTTATATTTAGTTTTCTTACCTTTACTACTGCGCAAGCTCCAAACGGTGGGCGCATGCTTCAAATAAAGATAAAGACAGTGGTTACCAAAATAAGTCCACATCGACATCCGTATGAGGTTCAGCTTGTTACTCCTCGTACAACACTTTACAAGCAGTCTTTTATAATGAGAACATCATCCAGAATAATTTGCCTAGGACTGTGTTTCCCACCGAGTACAATTTACAGCGATTCAAGAACAACGTGAATCGCTTTTTCCGCACACGTGTCGCTCCTGTAGCGCTTTAGGGACTTCCCTGCAGCACGTGTGCTAGACCCATAAATAAAGCGTTGCAAAATCACTCTAATGAGGTCAAAATCGCATTTAATAACCGAAATTATTTTAAATTATGGTCATAATATTTAAAAAAAAAACCGGTCAAGTGCAAGTTGAACTTGCACAATTAGTGTTCCGTACGTTGATTGTTTTTTAAAATATAAAAATTTTTGTTAGGGTGGTATAAAATGATCAGTGACTTCACAAAACACACCCCAAATGAGTTTTCAACAAAGTTTGTTTCCGATCTTTACTGAAAACTGGTGACCTTGAAATTTTGTTTTTTTTTTATATACCAAATAAATTATTAAAGGTAATGCACTCGTGATAATTTTCGTTCAATTTATACCCCGTGGAGAATATTCCAGAGTTTTTTCAAAATTTTTTGATCAGTACTTTTCGAGATAAGGTAGGGGACAGCGATTGTTTAAAAGTAATACGAAGAAAAGTGTGCGCAAGTATTACATTATATACGAGTATATATATATATATATATATATATATATATATATATATATATATATATATATGTATATATATGTATATATATATATATATATATATATATATATATATATATATATATATATATGTATATATATATATATATAGATATATATATATATATGTATATATGTATATATATATATATATATATATATATATATATATATATATATATATATATATATATGTATATATATATATATATATATATATATATATATATATATATATATATATATATATATATATATACATACATACATACATATATATATATATATATATATATATATATATATATATATATATATATATATATACATATATATATATATATATATATATATATATATATATATATATATATATATATATATATATATATATATATATACATATATATATATATATATATATATATATATATATATATATATATATATATATATATACATATATATATATATATATATATATATACGAGGCATGTTTTTTAAGTAAGTACCGTTTTGCGATTCCGCCGCCGCAGCGATACGGTCGGCGTTCCGCGCTGGTAACCTACATCTCATGTCTACGCACTGACGCCATTACAGTCTGATTCTTCATTGTATACGTTGTTTACTGAGTGTTTAAGATGCCTCCGACAATCGTGAGTCCCGCCGATTGTGAAGTACGGGCTGTTATACGATTTCTTAGTGCTAAAGGCGTAAAAACCGATCGATATTCATCGTGAGATCTGTGAAGTTTACGGACAAAACATTATGAGTGATGGAATGGTAAGGAAATGGGTGAGAGCATTTAAAGATGGCCGCACAAATGTGCATGATGAAGAACGGAGTGGGCGTCCTTCGGTCGTTAATGAAGATTTGGTGCAGAAAGTGGACGAAAAGGTGAGAGAAAACAGACGCTTTACAATTTCATCATTGTGCGACTGCTTTCCTCAATATTCTCGTAGTGTTTTGTATCGCATTGTGACCGAGAACTTGAATTACCGGAAATTGTGTTCACGTTGGGTTCCAAAAATGTTGACGGATTTGCACAAAACCCAACGTTTAGGCAGTGCATTGACTTTCCTTGAGCGGTACCACAATGAAGGTGAACATTTTTTAGACCAAATTGTTACTGGTGACGAAACATGGGTGGCCTACGTCACACCAGAATCGAAACAACAATCCATGGAATGGCGACATTCATCATCACCCAAAAAAGTGAAGTTTAAGCAAACAATTTCTGCCCGCAAAATCATGTGCACAGTTTTTTGGGACAGAAAAGGAGTATTGCTAGTGGAGTTTCTGCCTCGTAATGAGACAATCAATGCAGCGTCTTATTGTGAGACATTGAACAATCTGCGTCGTGCAATCCAGAACAAAAGACGTGGCAAGTTGAGTAAGGGTATCGTTTTGCTGCATGACAATGCCCGTCCACATGTGGCTAATCGGACCAAAGATCTCATCAAATCTTTTAAATGGGAAACTCTAGATCATTCTCCATACAGCCCTGATCTGGCGCCCAGCGACTACCATTTGTTCCTGCACTTGAAGAAGCACCTGGGTGGTCAGCGTCTTCAAGACGATAACGAAGTCAAAAAACATTTGTGATACAGTGGTTAACAAGTCAGGCGGCAGAATTTTAGAGGATATTCAAAAACTGGTGCCACGTTATGACAAGTGCCTCAATATTCACGGAAATTATGTAGAAAAGTAGATTAAGGTACAGGCTTTCATGTAAAAATAAAATTATAGCGATATCTTTGCACGTCTTTTTTTAATTCCAAAACGGTACTAACTTAAAAAAAAATGCCTCGTATATATATATATATATATATATATATATATATATATATATATATATATATATATATATATATATATATACATATATATATATATATATATATATATATATATATATATATATATATATATATATATATATATATATATATATATATATATATATATATATATATATATATATATATATATATATATATATATATATATATATACATATATATTTTTACTCGTGTTTTCACAAGCTTTCATTTGACACCACACTCGATGACCTAGTAAAAAAAATTTTTTTTCACTTCCGATTTCACCCCTCAAAACGAACCCCTTAAGTCAAAATTTATGTTACGGTGGTATAAAATGATCAGTGACTTCACAAAATACACCCCAAATGAGTTTTCAACAAAGTTTGTTTCCAATCTGATGACCTTGAAAATTTTTGTTTTTTTTTTATATACCATATAAATTATTAAAGGTAATGCACTCGTGATAATTTTCGTTCAATCTGCACCCCGTGGAGAATATTCCAGAATTTTTTCGAAATTTTTTCATAAGTACTTTTCGAGATAAGGCCCGGGGACAGCGATTTTTTCGCGAATTTTTAAAAATAATACAAAGAAAAGTGCGCGCAAGTATAATATTATATATATATTTTTTACTCGTGTTTTCACAAGCTTTCATTTGACACCACACTCGATGACCTGGCAAAAAAATTTTTTTTTCGCTTCCGACTTCACCCCTCAAAACTAACCCCTTAAGTCAAAATTTAATTCTTAAAACTATATGGCTCTGATGAGGCCATCAATTCCTATATTATTACCAAATTTCACCTTTCTATGTCAAATAGTTTCGGAGAAAATCGGGTGTGACAGACAGACAGACAGACACCGAAGTGATCTTATAAGTGTTCCGTACGGAACACTAAAAACACTAAAGATTAAATCTAAAGGTTATTGCACAAACTCTTACGGAACTGAATCTGAATGTACCGACAGCTATTGTAATAGATTTATAAATTTATAAAAATAATTTGCAATAATATTTATCAATAGATAATTGTCTCCGAATTTATTTATACCCTCGTCATGAAATATCTTTCTGTTTTCTACGGTGCAACTTTTTACAGTTTTTATGTCTTATATGTAAATTTGATAAAGTTGTGTAACAACCATTACACAAACTTCAAATAACTAACAGATAACAATTGTAAACTTTTCATAAAGTAAATTTACTCACGAAATAATCTAATAGCAACCTGAAAAATAAAAATAGGTGATATTAGTCGTTGGATTTATGCAGAGAGGTAAACGTCCTTGACAAGTAAGAACTAGGGTGTTTTACACATCATACACATTTAATATATCCATAGTTTTCGTTAATTACCAAACCGGATGAAAAATTTTAAATTCTATTTTGACTTTTGAAATTGTCATTTAAAATTCAGACCGCCGACACTGAATTGACAGCCCATTGAATCGTATGACGAGTGAAGGGCGAATTGTAGACCATAGAAACAGTGGGTTGATAGTACCATCTGCTGCTCATCTGATTCTGAACTCTACAGTAAACTATAAGATCAATCTGCCCGATATTAACCAGAAGTTGAATGGATGTAGGTATCTAAATTATTAGTACAATATTATAATATTATTATTACTAAAACTACAAAAAAGAATGTATTTTATATGATTATATATCTATTAAACTTTACTTGTTAATACAATAATATAATTTTACATAAGATACTTGAATAAAACTCACTCACTTTCCGAACCCGATCCTGATCCAGATCTTGATCCCGAAGCCGATCTTGACCTAGATCCAGATTTTGATCTTGATCTGGACCTAGAAGGTGACTTAGATCTAGATCTTGATCTAGAAGGGGACTTACTTTGTGATTTGCTTTTTGATCTAGATCTTGATCTTGATCGGGATCTTGAAGGTGATTTTGAAGATCTTGATCCCGACTTGGATCTCGATCTAGAATGAGACCTTGATTTTGATCTGGACCTTGATTTTGATCTAGACCTGGATTTTGATCTAGATGGAGACTTTGATGCTGATCTTGATCTAGATCTTGAAGCAGATTTTGAACGTGATTTAGATCTTGATACCGATCTGGAACGGGATGCAGAACGTGATTTAGAGCGTGATTTTGAGCGTGATTTTGAACGCGATTTAGAGCGAGATTTTGAACGTGATCTTGAACGCGATCTAGAACTAGATCGTGAACGAGATCTAGAGGCAGATTTTGATTTTCTTGAAGCTCTGGAAGATCTAGATGATGCTCTTGAGTGCCGCGATGTTTGATCACCTTCTTCAGCATTACTTTCATTTCCGCTTTCTTTACCTTGATCGTCTTTCTCTTTTTCTTGGTCTGATTCAGCTTGACTTTCATTTCCTGCTTCTTCTTGTAATTCTTCTAATTCTAGTTCTTCCTCATCTTCACCTGCAATTTACAGTGTTTTATAATATAATACATTTAACCAGAGATCTGTCTTATTTGAAATGTATTTAAAATGCAAAATACCTATTTTATTTTGTATTTAAATACCCTAAAACACCATTATGCATTTTATTTGAAATACTTTTATAAACATATTTTCTCGTTGAAAAATGCAAAATACTTTCATATTGTTACTTCATGAATATTGATTTATAAATGCACCCAAAGTCTTGCTAATCAAAAGTCAAATGACAATGTCGGATTTTTTCTTCTGCTGCTGTGTGTTGTGATTCTCGTTTTATGTCGGCTTTGTTCGTTTTATGGATGTGAATTATTAAAATGTAAGTAAAACATTAAAAATAAGTTTTTATTTACTACTGTACACCACACACAACACATTACATTTTGCCCTAAGCTCAAAAGCAACCGTTGATCTTTGTCGTAAGAAATTAGGTTAGTTCTTGCCGATTCGGTAAATTAGTTTAGGATATTACATCCATCATATTCACTGTTTTGTGTAATTTACGCCTATATTAATTCGATTTACACTTCAAAAAGTTGTTTTATTGCAATAAATTTATTAAAATTTCCTTTTTCAGAGATGACAACAAAAATATTTCGTTAATATTAAAGCACTAACACGTAGACTGAAAAGTCTTTGGCCTGACACATAGATGTCGCCCTTTTCAAAAAATCCATATGATTTTTTTCGAAGTACAAACTTTCAAATGATGAGTCAAAATTTCACGACATTTCAAGGATTAGTTTACAAGTTACAGGGGTTTTAATGAGGCTACTTTTGATATGTTCAAAACAATAGAAAAAATCGAATTTCGTGTGTTGATTAAACACTGTTTTTGATGGGAAAAAATATCCTTTAAGCAAAGCAATGGCTTGATAAGTATTACGAGAACTCTCCCCTGGGAAATCACTCATCATTTACTGGTATGTTGAATTTAAACGCGGTCGTACAGATACAAATGATGCTGAACGCTGTGGACCCCCAATTGAGGTGGTTACATCGGAAAACATAAAAAAATCCACAAAACTATTTTGGATGACCGTAAACTGAAATTGCGTGAGATAGTTGACACCCTAAAGATATTAAAAAACCGTGCATGAACATTTGGACATGAGAAAGCTCTGTTCGAAACGGGTACCGCGTTTGCTCACAGTGGACCAAAAATAACAACGTGTTGATGATTCTGAGCGCTGTTGGATCCACTACTACACACCGGAATCAAATCGGCAGTCAGCTGAGTGGACAGCAGCCGGTGAAAGCCACCCGAAGCGACCAAAGACACAACAGTCGGCTGGGAACGTTTTGGCCTATGTATTTTAGGATGCGCGTGGAATAATTTTCATCGACAATGCTGAGAGGGAAAAAAACTATCAATAGCGAATATTATATAAAGTTTATTGGTGCGTTTGAAGGCAGAAATCGCGAAGAAACGGCCCCAAATGAACAAGAAAAAAGTGCTCTTTCATCAAAACCATGCCATTGCAAGAATTAAAGTTTGAATTGCTTCCTCTCATCCATTATATTCTCCAGATTTGGCCCCCAGCGACTATTATCTATTCGCAGACCTCAAAAAATGCTGGAAAAGGATTTGGCTCCAATGAATCGCCGAAACTGAAGGTATAGAAATGTTAGAAAAGCGTTGGATTGATTATATCGCTCTTGAAGGAGACTATATTGATGAATAAAGTCGAATTTTGCAAAAAAGATGATGCAGTCCTGACAAATTGTCGAGCAGTTTGGAATCTGTGTCCAACACGATGGAATTCTTATTATAAATATATTCAAGATCTTTTGGCACTCTAAGAGACCCTGGATGAAACATTTAGAAAACTGGGTATGGTAGGTTTTTAAAGAAATTGAAATACAGTTTCTTAATGATTACGTTAGCTGTTCAAAATCTATTGCTCAAAAGTATCAAAAGTTTGGGGGGGGACAAAGATACCATTTATGGATGTATACTATCGGAATTAATGAGGGTGCAAGGAAAGCTAAGCAGTTTACAAATGGATAATCCTACATATTGCGATCTGTTGACAGATCTCCTTAAAGGAGGTATTAACGGGCGTTTTGAGAAATTGTATCAATTAGAAGAATCCAAAGCAAAGGATAGCATATTAGTATCTGTATCTTATCCTCTTTTTAAACTCAAATGGGTGTCGACGCCAAACAGGTAATATACGAGGCTGGTTTGAAAAGTCCGTGCAAAAATAAAAACTACTTATGTGTTTGGGGTAAACCTTTTTTATTTTTCGACATAGTCTCCTTTTAGGCTTA
This sequence comes from Pachyrhynchus sulphureomaculatus, assembly GCA_019049505.1. NCBI lineage: Eukaryota > Metazoa > Arthropoda > Insecta > Coleoptera > Curculionidae > Pachyrhynchus > Pachyrhynchus sulphureomaculatus. The sequence continues at coordinate 2,253,899 of CM032454.1, forward strand.
TACACTTCGTCCAACGATATTCTAGTTTGTTGATCCCTTCCGAATAATAAGATTTGTCCAAGTCTGCAAAATATCCATTAGTGTCTGCAATCACCTCCTCGTTTGAATAAAATCTTTGTCCCGCCAGCCATTTCTTCACATTGGGGAACAAATAGTAGTCCGAGGGAGCCAAGTCTGGAGAATAGGGGGGATGTGAAACGAGTTGGAATCCTATTTCCATTAATTTTGCGACCACAACTGCTGAGGTGTGTGCTGGTGCGTTGTCGTGATGGAAAAGGACTTTCTTGTGGGACAATCGCGGGCGTTTTTCTTGCAGCTCGGCTTTCAAACGGTCCAATAACGATGAATAATATTCACCTGTAATAGTTTTACCCTTTTCCAGATAGTCGATGAGGATTATCCTTGCGAATCCCAAAAGACAGTCGCCATAACCTTTCCGGCCGAAGGAACGGTCTTCGCCTTTTTTGGTGCAGATTCCCCCTTGGTAACCCATTGTTTAGATTGTTGTTTGGTCTCAGGAGTATAGTAATGTATACATGTTTCATCCACAGTGACGAAACGACGCTTAAAGTCCTCCGGATTCTTCGGGAACAGCTGCAAACCATCCTTGCAACACTTCACACGATTCCGTTTTTGGTCAAGCGTGAGCAATCGCGGCACCCATCTTGCGGATAGCTTTCTCATGTCCAAATGTTTATGCAAAATATTATGTACCCGTTCAGTCGAGATGCCCCACAGCACTAGCAATCTCACGCACCTTAACTCTTCTGTCATCCATCACCATATCATGGATCTGATCAATGATTTCTGGAGTCGTAACCTCCACAGGCCGTCCAGAACGTTCAGCGTCACTTGTGCCCACATGGCCAGTCCGAAAATTTTGAAACCACTTATAAACTGTTCTAATCGAAGGTGCAGAGTCACCATAATGTTTATCAAGCTTCTCTTTAGTCTCCTGAGGCGTTTTGCCTTTCATAAAGTAATGTTTAATCACCACACGAAATTCTTTTTCGTCCATTTCTTGAAAATCACTCGACTTCCTTGATTCACATGAATGCCAAACACAGAGAAATAGACCAATATGGCTGAAACTTGGTGTGCGTTCATGAGATGATACTAACTAAACATGACCTCGATACGCGCCGGTGGTGCCATCTCTCGGACTTTGCACGGATTTTTCAAACCAGCCTCGTATAAAATAACTGTTTGTTGCTGAAGTATGAAAAATAAAATTAGGAGATATTAAAAGTACATATAATTCAACTGAGAAAAAAAAGGTAAAAAAATGAATTGTGGAGGACTAAGATTTTTTAGCAGTCAGTGACAACGCCAATACTACTACAGAGCTAGAAACGCTGCAATATTTAAAAGATAATGATATTTGAATAAATATCCAAACGTAAAAAAAGTGTTCCTTAAATATAACACTTATTTGCCAAGTTCTGCTGCAGTAGAACGTCTTTTTTCATTTGGTGGTATGATAATGAGGCTTCATAGACGGAAGATGAAAGATGACTTGCTTGAACAAATAGAAGTGTTAAAATTCGTGAAATAAATAACATGTATACTGATAACACAAAAAATATTTTCTTTTCTTCAAAGCATTTTGAAAATATGTTTTTTGCATTTCAATATTAAGACAACAAACCATTTTGAATTTTGCATTTTAAATAGAAAAATAAAAAGGTATTTGCACTTTGTATTAAAGTACTTTTGTAAAACTATTTTGTACATCTCTACATTTAACCATGTTAGAAATCAACCTTAAACAATAATAATTTTAAATAATCAAGTTAAATTAATAACTAAAATTTTTTCAATTTAATCGATCAAAACAAGATTTATTAAGGAGTGGTATTTAACGCTTCATCTGAATTTTTATAATGCCCTAGCGCACAGTGTGTCGCGTAGAACATGCTAGGTGGACAAAATTCATGTTATGATTTCCAGGAAATCTTATTTGCAAAACGTAAACAAAACCACCAAACCCCGAATTCCGAGAAAAGGTTGTTTATCAAATTTGCAAGTGGCGAGTCATAAGCGTCAGAAGTCAGGTAATGAGTTTAATGCAGCTCTTTCAATCAATCAGTTGCAATTTAGCGACACTTTCGTGCACATCTTATAGTGACATATTGTAATATTGTGAAAGTTTTTGTGATGAATATTAATACTGAGGGTAAGTACTATTTTTTAATGTATTTTTTTAAATCAGAATCTATTAATTTGAATTTTTAGTATTTTTTTTAAATAGCCTATATATTTTAGAGTGTTTTTTTTTTTAAAAAAAAACTTTGAAAGTTCAGAATATACAGACATTCACCTCTATCCGGGCTAGTTTTTAGATATTACACAGAAATAACTTTATTCTTCGTAAAAAATACACATATTGTTTAGCACACTTCAGTACAACATGTTTTTTTTTTCTTTTTTCCAGAACACGTTTACTCTATTTCAAGGGTAGCCTTTTTTGAGGAGTGGTTGAAATACACGAAGAATGAAAAAAACTCGCGTGTATATGACTTTCTTTCTTCAAAATTTCACTTTGGTGACATTACTGAAAGCAGCCAAAAAGAAATAAAGTTGAAGATATCCAACTTGTCTAATAAGTTTGGTGCCAAATGGTTGGCTTCAGGAAAGTCGAAGGAGCATTTTTTAATTAAAAATAAGAATTGGTTGGATGAAGCAGATATACAGTTTACTGCGAGTTCTTTTGCGCCACAACCTTCAACATCAAGTGAGAATGTGACTCCTGCAGGAAGACCTCGCAAAGATTTCGAGGAATCGTCGTTTAAGACGAAGAAACGTCGCGTCGTGGATCTCGTAGAATCCCGAAGTGTCAGTGAATTGGTGACTGCTGCCGAAATTGCTGTGCGTTCAGCAGGGCAAAGGAAAATTGCCAATGTGATTAGAGACATTAGTGAGAGCCCAGATAATATTAAGTCTAAAAATACCAGTTCCGTTAATCCTAGGCAATTAAGTAGTGACGAAGCCTTAGCTTACTATATAGATTCTAAGTCAACAACGCATTCTTACAAACAAACTAGGAAGTGGTCCATGAAGGCGGGGCATAATGTGTTTCCGTCATATTTTAGTTTAAAAAAGTCCGAACAGGCCTGTTACCCTGCAGAGGAGCACATTGCTATAACAAAAACTCGTGCTGAAATAAATTTGCAAGCCTTATTAAATAAAACAGTGGAACGTCTAGTATTAGCACAGAATAAAGTTATCAGCAGTGTGCTCCCAACAAGTTCATCGTTTACACTTGTTAGTAAATGGGGATGTGATGGAAGTTCTGGGCACAGCACATACAAACAGAGATTTGAGAACACTGAATATACGGACGAGTTTCTTTTCGCATTTTCTTTAGTTCCCCTTAAGTTATATGATGGGTCCAAAATTATTTGGCAAAATCCTCGGCCTTCATCAACTTTGTATTGTCGCCCAATCAAATTTATATTTGCCAAAGAAACGAACGACTTCACGTTAGTGGAGACAAATAGATTGTTGGAAGAAGTTAATGCTCTTCTTCCAACACTTATCAACTTTGGTGATTCTCAAATCTCTGTAAAACACGAACTTTTGCTGACAATGACAGACGGAAAGGTGTGTAACGCCTTAACGGAAACTAGTTCATCCCAAAAGTGTTTCATCTGTGGCGCCACCCCCAAGACGATGAACGATGACCCCGCGATGTTTAACAGCAATCAAGAACATTTTGGCTTTGGTTTATCTACACTTCATGCTTGGATTCGTTGCTTCGAATGTCTTTTACATATCAGTTACAAGTTGAATATTAAGAAATGGCAGGCTAGAAGCAACAAAGACAAAGCAGATATCAAGGTTCGTTCCGAGGAAATCAAATTGAAATTTAAGAACGAGATGGGACTCATTGTAGATAAACCAAAGCCAGGATTTGGTTCTTCAAATGATGGAAATACAGCCCGTCGCTTTTTAAGAATGCTGAGATGAGTGCTCAGATCACAGGGTTGGATGTTACAATTATAAAAAGGTTTGATGTCATTTTGAGAACATTGTCTTCTGGATTCGAGATAAACTTAGTTGAATTCAAAAAATTTTGTCTTGAAACCAAAAAACATTATCTTAGTCTCTATTCGTGATACTGTATGCCTGCTACTGTGCATAGAATATTAATTCACAGCACAGAATAAAATAATATTCAATCAACTTTAATAAAATTTTATTACGCATTTTTTAATGTTTTATTTATAAAAATCTGACAAGTTGTTCCCGAGTTATCGTTAAATATGTCTGCGTAGCTGACTAATTTAGGGGAAAAAATTAGCCACGCCCATAAAAAAAACCAACGCGATGAATTTTTTCTTAAAATAACTTAATATGCCTAGAATATACATAAACAATTGAAATAAGTGAAAAAAATAATTTTGTCCAGCTAACTTGTACTAGTCGACAGACTGTGTAGCGTTAAGAATATTTAAAAATATTAATTTTTGAGACAACAACACTAGGTATTTTATGGCTCCTGTATAAATTAATAATTTCATCTGACTATTAAAATGTACCTGTATTTTAATAGAAAAAAAAAAATTCTGGGAAAAAGACTCATATGTTATTTTTAAAGTTATATCTGAAAAGCTAACCGTAGACAGCAGGAAGTCATTCAACTTAACAAAGACCTGGAAGAAATTCTGTCTTCGGGTGACAGTAACCAAGTGGAATTTAAACGCTGCAAAACCCAGGCGGCAGTTTTTCCTAAAAAAGTTAACGTTGCTGAACCCGACATAATTATGTCAGGGCACTCCATTCCTCTAACATCGTCACTCAATTTGTTGGGCGTTAATTTGGGAGCAAATATGTATATAGCGAGGAGAGCTTCTCAAAAGTTGGGAATATTATTTCGAACCAGAAAGCTTTACACTCCACAACAACTGTTAATTCTTTACAAAGCTCAAATTCGACCAAACTATGAAATACTGCTCCCATGTTTGGGGCTCCGCTCCCAAACATACACTGCATTTGTTGGATTCTATTTAGAGAAAAGCTGTTCGTCTGACTGGAGACCCGGAACTGACCGGCGGCCTTGATTCGCTGGAACATCGAAGAACGATTGGCGACTTGAGCCTATTCTACAAGTATTTTCATGGAAAGTGTTCGAAGGATGTGGCCCGCTTAATTCCTCCCAGAGCGGTGCATATTAGAAGTACACGTAGCGCTAATACTTTACATCCGAATGAGGTTCAGCTTGTTACTCCTCGTACAACGGTTTTCAAACAGTCTTTTATATGGAGAACATCATCCCTTTGGAATAATTTGCCCAGGACTGTGTTTTCCCACCGAGTACAAATTTGCAGCGATTCAAGAACAACGTGAATCGCTTTTTCCGCACACGTGTGGCTCCTGTAGCGCTTTAGGGTCTTCCATGCAGCACGTGTGCTAGACCCATAAAAAAAAAGAAAAGCTAACCACAGAACTGACTTGTGTCAAAAAATTTGTATGTAACCATTTTCTATAAAGATTTGAAGATGTTTATGAAATAATATATACTTACAACAGGTGGGAACATGTATTTTGAAAAAAAATAAAACACATTTAAAATTGTTACGTTGCCTGAAGACTGTGAAATTAAACGGCATAAAAATACAAAACCTGTAGGAGACATGACAGATTTTTAAAACATATTTAAGTAAGTTCCAAACAGAATAATAAATTTAGTACAACTGTGCTAAAACTACTTTTTAAAACTCACCTGGCGGTTCTAACTGTTTCTCCCTATATCTTTGCATTCTAAATTCATTACCATCCATAGGTCTATGCTTGACGACCAACCTAGTATTGCTTGGTCCTTGTCCAACTTTCTGTCTCCTTTTGCTTAGACGTACCCGAGTCTCCAATTCATTGTAGTAAATTCCATCCTGTCTGACCACAAAGAAGTAGTTCTCTTCATAACCTGTCAAAAATAAGGTTTTGTTGAAACCCAGGTAATAAAATCGTTATTACAGTTTTATATAAAGAGGATGTTGAATAAAAAAGAGCAGGACAAGTAAAAAGTATTGCCTGTAAAGGAGTAGGCAACAATTCTGTTTAAATTGGGTATTTCTTTCTATAAATGAGATATGTTTCTGCGGCGTATATGTAATGAGGGTTCTTTAAGATATAATCTTTGAACAGATTACAGTATTTGCTAAAATAACTCGCTTTATCAAATCTCACCTGTACAAAAGTTAGAGAACAAAGAAAATAAAACTGTTTGGAGTATTTTATACCATAAATTTCGAATCAGTTGAATTTCTATATGTTAGTTATTTAAGTGCGTTACGTACTCTGATTGATTCTTGGTACTATGGAGACACCTCCCTCCACTTAAGGATTTGTTTAAAAAATTTTCAATTCCTTCTATATCACAAATATGGTGGCGTTTAGTTGCTATTTTTTGCGTATAGTAGAGGTGATATTTTTAAACACTTTCTCGATGGCTGATTTTTTTTCAAAGGTTCTTTGAAACCTTTTTATAAGCTATGTTTGTAAAGTAATTAATTTTAGTGATTACTATAACCTGCATAAAACATAACAACGGAATAATTAAATCTACTGTTTCTCCTATGACATTTTTACATTGTAAAATGAAGAGATAAATTTTTGTTTTGAAAATTGTGGAAATTGATTACAGGTTATATCAAAATTAAATTTATTGAAGATGTATTGACAAATGCTTGAAATCACCAGTTGAAACGTTAAAAAAGAAATTATAAAACCTTACATCAAAAAAGTACTCAAAAATGCGCGAGCGAACTAATACCAGTTTTTTGTAGACTTTTCAATCTATCCTATGGAAAAGGGAATATTTTTTTTTTCTGGTAGAAACGCGCTAAAGTTCAGTCGATACCGAAAAAAGGCAATAAGACCTTGCCAAACAACTACCGATCAGACTCGCTGCTTTCAATCATATCGAAAATGTTATCAGCATCTTCTAAAATATCTAGAAGGATTTAACATGATTAGCGACCACAATAGAGCTTTCATAAGCAAATATCAGTCCGCTTAACTGTTCTCTAATATTGCACATCACTATGAAGTTCAGTTTATCACTCCTCATACAACCCTTTTCAAGCAATCTTTTATGTGGAGAATATCATCCCTTCGTAATGGTTTTCCCAGGACTGTTCCATCCGAGTACAATTTACAGCGATTAAAGATCGACGTGAATCGCTTGTTGTTCCGTACACGCATAGCTCCTGTAGCGCTTTAGGGGCAGCACGTGTGCGTCTGGTGAGTAAGCCGCATGGGGTAGAACTTCCCAGCCGAGTGCTTCCAATGTCTCGCGAACTGGTTTTGCCACATGTGATGGAGCATTCTCATGAAGAAAAATGACTTTGTGTTGCCCTCTTTCGGTATTCTGGCTTTTTTCAAGCAGCGAACGGTTCAATTGTTGTTGGTAACGTTTAGTATTAACCGTTTTCCCCAGGTTTTAACAGCTCATAATAGACCACGCTCCTCTGGTCCCACCAAACACAGAGCATCGTCTTTCTGCCAAAGCGATTCGGTCTTGCGGTCGATGTGGATGGTGCGCCTGGGTCTACCCATGATTTTTTGCGCTTGGGATTCTCAAAATAAATCCACTTTTCATCCCCTGTAACTATACGATGCAAAAACGACTTCCTTTTGTACCGAGCGAGCAAAATGTCAAACGTGTTTTTGCCCTTTTCCATTTGCCTGTCGTTCAACTCATGTGGTACACATCTACCGGTCTTCTGAATCTCTTCCATCTTTCGTAGCCGATTGGAAACAGCTTGTTGACTAACGCCCAATTGCTCGGCGAGTTGTTTTTGTGTTTGCGAATCATCTTCGTCCAACAATGCTTGCAATTCCACATCTTCGTATTTTTTTGGCGGTTTTCCACGTTCCTTGTCTGCAACATCGATGTCATCATTTTTAAAAAACGCCGAAACCATCGTTCACACGTATCTTGCGATGTTTACCATAAACTTTTCAAAGTAATCGGTATGATTCAACAGCAATTTTCTTCAAATGAAAACAAAAAATTAATGCTGTCCGCGAATGCTTTTTTTGTTCGGTATAAATTTCGACATATTGGACACAACAACACAACACTATGCACACACTTTTCTAATTTATCACTCATGCGCGTCTAACACTTGTTGATGACACGACAAAATTGTGCAGGGTCAAATCTTTATAGCACAAACTGCATTGGTGCACCATCTGTTATCTGAAATCCGCATTTCATACTTGTACACCTGATATGTATATATATATATATATATATATATATATATATATATATATATATATATATATATATATATATATATATATATACACAAGTATATGTATCTATTCAATTTTTACAAGAAAGAAGAAAGATGTTTCTTATTTCTCTTCACATTTATGTTTATTTCTCTGAATTGACACATGAAATAAAGTATCCAAAACAATGAATCCCATTAAAAAAACAAAGGAACAAGTTCTTGGAAGCCATCAGCGGCTGACCTGCTTTATTTTGTAATTAATTACTTTACTTTCAGATCTCATAGTGTAAACATCATTATCTGTTAATTTTAGTGATTTCTACTAAAGGTTAAGTGTATTTCTAAATAAAAATGCCAAAAAAGTGTAAATTGGATTTAGAAGAACGTATGAAAATACAGTACCTATTTGAAAGTAGAAAAAATGAAATCAACCTTTCCAGAAATAATGAATTGTTGACATACTACGGTGAGATATATTATAAATCGTTTTGAAAAGCAGAAATACAAAATTTTCCAGAATTAATCAAATAAAGTTATGTAAACAACTCCCAGGAAAAAAACTCTATTATTTGTAATCTTATTCAACAGCACCATTTGTCTACACATTGTGACAAAAAAACTGGTTGCCGTTTCTGAACAGTAAAACAGAGTAAATTGTAATTAGTGCATTTGAAATATGTGACTGATCTGGAAATTTGGAAAGCTCATAATATGTGTCATTATTATTCTGTTAATTTTTTTTATAAAAACAGGCATTTTAGCTTCTATTAACATGTCTCGAAATTAAAAATAGATTATTTTTTTTATAAGGAAACCATAAGGGGACTTTTAGTAAGCAAACTGAAGTTAGGAATATTATCCATTTGAGGTCCAGTTTTTAGGGAATATTTGTAATAATACGGGTAATGGCTGTTTGCAGAATATGGCAGACTTCAGAAAAATAAGGCATGTAATGGTTTTTTTTAGTATAAAAATTTGAATCAATTTCAAACATTTTGTTTTCTAAAATCACAACAAATGAAAGAAATGCTTTGAGATAGCATTAGATGTGTAGATCAGAAAATCTTTACATATATAAATACTACATTACAAATTCACCTTTGCTAGCTTTGCTTTTGACATTCCAATTGTATTCACGTGCCATCTTATATTCATATTCCTCGTCATCTTGATAGGGTATATTAATAGCAAAATCTTCTCTCCTTTTATTTAATGTCTCTTCTGTGGGCAGGAAGTAAGCTACGAACTGTTCACCACTTTCATCCATCACACCACTAAAATTATATTAAATGAATATTAGAAAATGACCAATATATTAAATAGTAGTGGAGGTGCATCTGCCAACTTTTTATATATCTTATAAATTTTAACAAATAAATAATTATTTACTGTTCGTACAGGGTGAGTCAAGATTGTGTAAAGTTCAGTTTAAATTTTTTTTTTTTTTTTTATGGGTCTATCACACGTGCTGCAGGGAACAAGTCCCTAAAGCGCTACAGGGTGCGGAAAAGGCGATTCACGTTGTTCTTGAATCGCTGTAAATTGTACTCGGTGGGAAACACAGTCCTGGGCAAATTATTCCAAAGGGATGATGTTCTCCATATAAAAGACTGCTTGAGAAGCGTTGTACGAGGAGTAACAAGCTGCACCTCATACGGATGTGAAGTATTAGCGTGACGTATACTTCTAACATGCACCGCTCTGTGAGGAATTAAGCGGGCCACATCCTTCGAACACTTTCCATGAAAATAGTTGTAGAATAGGCTCAAGTCGCCAACCGTTCTTCGATGTTCCAACGAATCAAGGCCGCCCACAGTGGGGAAAAAAAAAACGAAAAATCGTGTTTCAAAATTGTCTAGAGCCTTCAATTTTGGTTCGATTTGGACGATTTTTTTTTAAAATTGAAGCTTATTAAATTCCGAACAAAGTTGTCGGAGCCGATTTTTCAATTAAACATTTGTTTCAAAATGGCGGACGTTGGTTTCTGATTATATAGCGACTGAGACACAGAAAACGCTTACAGTTTCAAACCAAGTTGTGCTAAAAATGCGTGTATGTATGTTTTTTTTAACACATGGGCTGAAAAGTCCCGGGCCTAACAAAGAAAACACGGTTTTTTTTTTGGTTCAAAATTAATTAGCTTTATTCATCAACGTAATCTCCATCAAGAGCAACGCAATCATTCCAGCGCCGCTCTAACATTTCAATACCACTTTTGTAGAACGATTTATCTTTTGCCTCAAAATAGGCCTCAGTTTTTCAGCGATAACCTCTTCATTCGTGCGAAATTTCTTACCGGCGAGCATTTTTTTCAGGTCTGCGAACAGCCAGTAGTCGCTGGGAGCCAAATCTGGCGAATACGGTGGATGTGGGAGCAATTCGAAGTTCAATTCATGTAGTTTTATCATTGTTTTTGATTGGCTTGTGACACGGTGCGTTGTCTTGAAGAAACAAAATTTTTTTTTTTGCCATATGCGGTCGTTTCTTTGCAATTTCGGCCTTCAAACGCTCCAATAACGCTATATAATATTCACTGTTGATGGTATTTCCTTTCTCAAGAGAGTTGATGAATATTACACCACGCACATCCCAAAATACCGAGGCCATAACCTTTCCACCGATTGTAGTGCTTTCGGGCGCTTTGGACGGGGTTCACCAGTTGCTGTCCACTCAGATGACGATCGTTTTGATTCCGGAGTGAAGTGATGGATCCATGTTTCATCCATTGTCACATATCGACGCAAAAATTCCGGTTTGTTACGTTTAAACATGGCCAAACACTGCTCAGAATCATCAACACGTTCTTGTTTTTGATCAACAGTGAGCAAACGCGGCACCCACTTTGAACAGAGCTTTCTCATAGTCAAATGCTCATGCAATATAAAGCCAACACGTTCTTTTGATATCTTTACGATGTCAGCTAACTCACGCAACTTCACTTTTCGATCATTCAAAACGATTTATGGATTTTTTTGATGTTTTCTGGTGTTACCGCCTCATTTGGACGTCCACTGCGTTCTGCATCATCGGTGTCTCTACGACCACGTTTGAAGTCAGCAAACCAACGTTTTATTGTTCTTTCTGATGGAGCGGAGTCCCCATAACACTTTTCAAGCCATTGCTTCGCTTGAACGGTATTTTTTTTCCCATCAAGAAGCAGTGTAAAATTAAAACACGAAATTGTTTTTGATCCATTGTTTTTGAAAATAACAAAAGTAGCGTCACTCTTAGCACAATAACTCACAAACTAATGAATAGAATATCATGAAATTTTAACAGCTGTCTTTTGAAGGTTAGTATTAACTGAAAAAAAGGTGACTGCAATAAAACTAGCGCCATCTATGTGTTAGGCCCGGGACTTTTCAGCCCATGTGTTATGTCGCAGATAATATATCTAATATCACAGCTACAAGATTAATAATAATGAACCCAAAATGGCTGCCATGAACAATAAAAGTATTATAAATATGAATAAACGTACCATTATTATATTTTATATCCATAACATTTGCATAATTAATTTCTTTAAGGTTGTTAATTATAAATATGTTTCAACAATTGACTTAAAATGACAAATCAATATGGCGGATGCCAAAATTGAATCGAGCAAGAAAGTTTCTCTGTGGCATTTAGACTGTGGCAGTCAGATCATTCAAGTTATTCAAGTTTAGTTGCGGGATTTAAATTTTCATGCAGTTATTGCTAGAATATTGCTGCTGTAAATTTTAAGTATCGTAGACAATTTTCTAGCAGATACAATAAACAGCGATACACGCTGAAAAGGACAGCTCACACAGCTAGAAAATGGCTACAACAGCTAAAACGTTTTGTTAAAATAGGGACAGCTAAATATTTTGCTGCATTAGCCACACTGTTTGCTGTTGTAGCAAAAAAGTGGTTGCAACTAAACTTGAATAACTTGAATGATCTGACTGCCACAGTCTAAATGCCACAGAGAAACTTTTTTGCTCGATTCAATTTTGGCATCCGCCATACTTGATTTGTCATTTTAAGTCAATTGTTGAAACATATTTATAATTAACAACCTTAAAGAAATTATTTATGCAAATGTTATGGATATAAAATAATAATGGTACGTTTATTCATATTTATAATACTTTTATTGTTCATGGCAGCCATTTTTGGGTTCATTATTATTAATCTTGTAACTGTGATATTAGATATATTATCTGCGACATAAAAAAACATACATACACGCATTTTAGCACAACTTGGTTTGAAACTGTAAGCGTTTTCTGTGTCTCAATCGCTATATAATCAGAAACCGCCATTTTGAAGACGTCCGCCATTTTGAAACAAAAGTTTAATTACAAAATCGGCTCCGACAACTTTGTTCGGAATTTAATAAGCTTCAATTTAAAAAAAAAATCGTCCAAATCGAACCAAAATTGAAGGCTCTAGACAATTTTGAAACACGATTTTTCGTTTTTTTTTTTTTCCCCACTGTGCGCCGGTCAGTTCCGGGTCTCCAATCAGACGAACAGCTCTTCTCTAAACAGAATCCAACAAATGCAGTGTATGTTTGGGAGCGTAGCTCCAAACATGGGAGCAGTATTCCATAGTTGGTCGAACTTGAGGTTTGTAAAGAATTAACAGCTGTTGTGGAGTGTACAGCTTTCTGGTTCGAAATAATATTCCCAACTTTTGAGAAGCTCTCCTTGCTATGCCTGCAACATATTCATGCCAGGACATATTTGCTCCCAAATTAACACCCAACAAATTGAGTGACGATGTTAGAGGGATGGAGTGCCCCGACATAACTATGTCGGATTCAGCAACACAACTTTTTTAGAAAAAACTGCCGCCTGGGTTTTTGTAGCGTTAAATTCCACTTGGTTACTGTCACCTCAAGATAAAATTTCTTCCAGGTCTTTGTTAAGTTGAATGACTTCCTGCTGTCTGCGGATATTCGTCTGAGTAGTCGATGTCCGAGCGTTCAAAGTGAATGAAGAGATAAGCGTACTGTCATCTGCAAAGCTGTAGATTGGATTCTCGGTCCTTTCCAGCAGATCGTTAATGTAAATGAGAAAAAGAGTAGGAGACAGTATGGAGCCTTGAGGTACATCGGCGTTGATAGTGAAGGTGTTAGAAAGAAATCCGTCGACTGCCACTTGTAAAGAACGCTCTCTGAGGAAACATGAGAGCCACAAACAGAACTTTTTCAGACATACCATAAGAGCGTAGCTTAGCCAACAGCCCATCGTGCCAAACACGGTCGAATGCCTTGGCTATGTCAAGAGCAACCACTCGAGATTCTCCAAAGTGTTCAATTGCGTTGTTCCAGACGTGTGTTACATAAGTCAGAAGATCTTTTGTTGATCTATTTTTACGAAAGCCATATTGATGATCGCTAATAATGTTGAATCCTTTAAGATATTTTAGAAGAAGCTGATTGATAGCCTTTTCCATGACTTTCGATATTATTGAAAGCAGTGCGATTGGTAAGTAGTTATTTGGCAAGGTCTTCTTGCCTTTTTTAGGTATCGGCTGAACTGTGGCACATTTCCAGCAGGAAGGAAATATTCCCTTTCTGTAGGGTAGGTTGAAAAGTCTACAGAAAACTGTTGTCAGTTCCCTCGCACAGTTTTTGAGAACTATGGCAGGTATTCCGTCAGCTCCAGAAGCTTTTTTGGTGTCTAGCTTTATTAAAATAGGTTTTATGATACGCTGTCTGAAGACAGAAAATTATATGAGTATACAAAAAAGTGTGGCTGATATAACATATATTTTTTAAATGGAAAACATTCTATTTTCTAATTTATTTTTAAATTCTGCGTAAAATTTTATAACTTTTTTATTAATAATGATATATACGTAAACCTAGTAGTTTTTCTAATATTTCAATTTAAAAAAAAAAAAATACTAGTTTTCAGTTTTGAAAAAAAGTATTTGGCCAAATCAGCCAGGTACCTGGTTTTGGCCGAGTAGACTAGGTACCCATTACATTACTAAAAAATATAATGACTAATTTTAAAACCTTTTACATCTCAAAACAATTTGCATATTCCCATTTGTAGTTTTTTGTAAAGAGGATTTACTATTTTTGTCAAAGAAGTATAATAGGCTTGCACATTAAGTAAAATGTGGCTGTATAATGCTTTGATAAACAAAAAGTTTTGAATTAAGAGAAAGATTACTGGCTACGCTTGAAAAGAAGAAAAGTTTCTTAGCTATTTTCTTATGAATACCAGGCGTACAAGTATGAAATGCGGATTTCAGACAACAGATGGTGCACCAATGCAGTTTGTGCTATAAATGTGCTGTGCCATTTTGTTGTGTCATCAACAAGTGCCAGACACGCATAAGTGATAACTTGGAAAAGTGCGTGCATAGTATTGTGTTGTTGTGTTCAATATGTCGAAATTTATACCGAACAAAGAGCATTCGCGGACAGCATTAATTTTTTGTTTTCATCTGAAGAAAACTGCTGTTGAATCATACCGATTACTTCGAGAAGCTTATGGTGAACATGCACCATCGCAAGATACGTGTGAACGACGGTTTCGGCATTTCAAAAGTGGTGATTTCGACGTTGCAGACAAGAAATGTGGAAAACCGCCAAAAAAAATACGAAGATGTGGAATTGCAAGCATTGTTGGATGAAGATAATTTGCAAACACAAAAACAACTCGCTGAGCAATTGGGCGTTAGTCAACAAGCTATTTTCAATCGGCTATGAGAGATGGGAAAGATTCAGAAGACAGGTAGATGGGTACCACATGAGTTGAACGACAGGCAAATGGAAAAACACGTGTGACATTTGGCTCGCTCGGTACAAAAGGAAGTCGTTTTTGCATCGTATAGTTACAGGGGATGAAAAGTGGATTTATTTTGAGAATCCCAAGCGCAAAAAATCATGAGTAGACCCAGGCGCATCATCCACATCGACCGAATCGCTTTGGTAGAAAGACGATGTTCTGTGTTTGGTGGGACCAGAGGGACCTGGTTTATTATGAGCTGTTAAAACCTGGGGAAACGGATAATACTAAATGTTACCAACAACAATTGACCGATTTGAACCGTTCGCTGATTGAAAAAAGGCCACAATACTGAAAGAGGCAACACAAAGTCATTTTTCTTCATGACAATGCTCCATCACGTACGGCAAAACCAGTTCGCAACACGTTGGAAGCACTCAGCTGGGAAGTTCTACCCCATGCTGCTTACTCACCAGACTTGGCTCCTTCCGATTACCACTTGTTTGCATCGATGGGTCACGCATTTGCTGACCAGCACTTTGGTTCGTACGAAGATGTGAAAAAAAATGGCTCAATGAATAATTCGCAGCAAAAGAGGAAGATTTTTACTGGCGTAGTATTCACAAATTGCGTAAAATATGGGAAAAATGTATAACAAGAGATGGAACATACTTTGAATAAAGCACTTTTTATCATTCTTCCAAATTTAACATGTTTTTTTTTGAAAAAAATCCGCATTTCATACTTGTACACCTGGTATATGGAAAGTGGTTTTTAAATTTTAAGGAAGAATCTATGATAAAGCCTAAATAATTTATTTCTAAAACAACTTCCAATATTTGGTTATAAATGAAAACAATTACATTATTTAAATTAATCTATGAAACTCTATAATTAGTAGTTAGAATCATAGCTTAACAGACTTAATAATGTTCAGTTTTAATTTATTAATATTTCAGTAAGATTCAATTCTTTCTAGTTGCAAATTTAGTTTATAGATTGCAATGTCTAGTTGTTTATTACTAGAGAAAATTAATAATAATAATAATAATCTTTATTATTAGTAAAGCTAAACAAATACAATTACAATATACATATATATATATATATATATATATATATATATATATATATATATATATATATATATATATATATATATATCTATAATATATATAAAATGCAAAGTCTCTCTGTCTGTCTGTCCGTTAGTGCGCTTATCACTGGGAGAACCACTTATCCGATTTACGTACTTTTTTTTTTAAACATACATATGTTCTCTGGCCAGGTTATAGGCTATATTTTATTACGATAGGTAGCATAGGGAATGAGCAGTGACGATAATAGTGAATGAAGTCGGAAAAAAGTTTGCCGCGCGTTCCCTTGCAATACACAGCCTAAACCATTAAATTTGGAACAATATTATGTAGCAGAGAATATCTATAATCTATAATATATATAAAATGCAATGTCTCTCTGTCTGTCCATTAGTGCGTTTATCACGCGAGAACCACTTATTCGATTTACGTGTCTTTTTTTAAAATTCATACATATGTTTTTTGGCCAGGTTATATAGTAATAATAATAATTTATATATATATGTATGTAAAATGCAACGTCTCTCTGTCTGTTTGTCTGTCCGTTAGTGCGTTTATCTCTCGAGAACCACTTATTCGATTTACGTGATTTTTTAAATTCATACATATGTTCTCTGACCAGGTTATAGATATATATTTTATTACATCTATAATATATATATATATATATATATATATAATATATATATATATATATATATATATATATATATATATGTCTGTCTGTCCGTCCGTTAGTGCGCTTATCACGGGAGAACCACTTATCCGATTTACATGCTTTTTTTTAAACATATATATGTTCTCTGGCCAGGTTATAGGCTATATTTTATTACGTTAGAAAACACAAGGAATAAGCAGTGACGTTAATAGTGAATCAAGTCGGAAAAAAGTTTGCCGCTAGAGCGTTCTCTTGCAATACACTGCCTAAACCATTAAATATGGAATAATATCATGTAGCAAAGAATATCTGTAATATATATAAAAGGCAACGTCTCTCTGTCTGTCTGTCCGTTAGTGCGCTCATCACTCGAGAACCACTTATCCGATTTACGTGTTTTTTTTAAATTCATACATATGTTCTCTGGCCAGGTTATATAATAATAATAATAATAATCTATATAATATACCATATATAAAAGCAACGTCTCTCTGTCTGTCCGTTAGTGTGCTTATCATTCGAGAACCACTCATCTGATTTACGTGATTTTTTTTTAATTCTTAATTTAATATATGTCAAAAAAATCTATAATATATATAAAACGTAAAGTCTCTCTGTCTGTCTATCCATTACTGTGCTTAGCACTCAAGAACCACTTATCCGATTTACGTGTTTTTTTTTTATAAAATACAAAGGGAATAAACAGAGACAAAATGCTAATATGTAGGAAAAAAGATGGAAGTTTAGCAGTAAGCTTGGTAGAAAGACTGAATAGATGGGGGGAATACGTTAAAGAAACACTAAATGGAGATGAAAATGAGTTGAATGAGAAATAGAAAGCAAAATTAACTGAAGGGCAGGAGGGGACAAACAAACCCTGCAAAGAAGAAATAGGAAAAATACTCAGATCCAAAAAAAAATAAGGCCCCGGGTGGAAATTGTATAACAGCAGAACTGGTCAAAATTTGAGGAGTAGATCTGGAAAATGAAATATGCCGGTTGGTGCAAGAAATATGGGAAACAGAAAAGATGCCAGTGAGCTGGAGATAGTCGCTCATTTGTCCAATATACAAAAAAGGAGAGAAAAACTATATATTCTAATTATAGACCAATAACCTTACTGGATGTCCTGTACAAGATAGTAGTGCTGACTATCAAAAACAGACTAGCACAGAAAGCCGATTCTATTCTGGGAGAGTACCAGTGTGGATTCAGGAAAAACAGATCGGTTACAGACCAGATATTTTCGATTAAGCAAATCCAAGATAATAGCTTAAAACAAAATTTGGCACTACACTTGGTCTTTGTGGATTTCAGAGAAGCATATGACTCTATAAATAGAGAAGAACTCTACAAGATAATGGAAGAACTAAAAATTCCATGTAAATTGATTCGCATGGTGAGAATGACCCTGAATGACACAGAAAATAGAGTGTTGGTTGAGGGCAAAGTATCAGACAAGTTTAAGGTGAAGAGAGCATTAAGACAGGGGGATAAAGTGTCGATATATTTAATTTGGTAATAGAGAAGATAATCCGGGAGTCAGAAATAAAAACAAATGGAATGATATACCAACAAACCTGCCAATGCTTGGCCTATGCGGATGATGTAGCAGTAATTGCAAGAGCAAAAGAACCTCAAAAAAGCCATAAGTAGGATAGAAGAAAGGGGAAGGATGAGAGGACTGAAGATAAATGAGAAAAAAAAAACAAAACACATGGAAATTACAAAGAAGAAGGATAATAAAAACAACAAAAGTTTAGATATAATAAACAACTTAGGGAAAAGATATACGTTCGCAAAAGTAGACAAATTTAATTATCTGGGAGTAACAATAACAGAGAGTGGACAAGAAAGGACAGAGATACAAGAAAGAATAGCGAAAGGACAGAGATGTTTGGGGGCAATGAATCCAATATTGAAATCAAAGAATGTATCAAGAAAAGCAAAAGAAAGAATAAATACGACAGTTGTCAGACCACGGTGACATATGGTTTGAGAAACGTGGAAACTGAATGCAAGAGAAAAGGAGACGTTGGAGGTATGGGAAAGGAAAGCTTTGAGAAGAATCTACGGAGGAAGGAAAGAAGAGGGACTGTGGAGAAGAACAAATTACGAATTAAAATGCCTATATACGGAACCCCTTATAAGCCAAATCATAAGAAACCAGCGATTAAGATGGTTGGGACACCTGGCAAGGATGAAGGAAGAAAGATAGGCAAAGCAAGCCGTAATAAAAGGAGTGGTTGGAAGAAGAGGCAAGGGTAGACCTCGATCTACATGGATTCAGGCAGTAAAGCAAGATCCGGAGTTGATGGAAATCCCGCACTGGGAAAAGTTAAAAGGAGATAAAAAGAAGTGGAGACAAGTATGCAACCAAGCCATGGGCCTCTAAGGCCCCTTGAACTATAGAATAATATAAACATAACGAATAAGCAGTGACGATAAAGGCGAATCAAGTCCACGCGAGCGGAGCCGCGGGCACAGCTAGTATATATATATATATATATATATATATATATATATATATATATATATATATATATATAAATATAAATATAAACTAACTTAAATGCTATGGTTATGTATTTATGTAGCTTCTTAACAATTTTTTAAAGTTGACAGTTTGCATTTTTCAAATTTATTGGAAGATTGTTAAATTCTATAAGTCCTCGATGGAATAAGCAATTTTCAGCATATGATGAGTTTACAGTGGGAACATAAAAGTCCAATCTATTTCTAGTGTTATATGCGTGAATGTCTTTGACAAATTGTAATTTTTCTAAAATATGTTCAGGGTACATTGTATTTTTAATTTTAAAAACAACTATCATTGTATTTAAAAACATATTTTGTTTTACACTTAATAAGTTTTCAACATATCTTTTATTCTTGAATACCTATTACAACCTATTATACATCTTAATGCCTAGTTTTGCTTTTTCTGGAGATTGTCTATATCTCTTTTGTTGAATATAAAGAGAATTGTGGAACAATAATTGAGGTGGGGCATTATTATCGACTATATATTAGCAGTTTAGCCCAAGTACTTAAATTTTTACCTATTCTACATAAAAAAATAATTTTTTTTTGATACTTCTTTTGTTATATAAGTGGCATGACTAGAAAATAATAGATTTTCATCAATAACTACACCCAAATATTTACATTCTTTAACTTGTTCAATTCTGTCATTGTCTATCACAATGCCATTATGAGTAGTGTTATCTAGAGTATTATTTTTTGCCTTTTAGTATCATAAATTTGGTTTTTTTTTTAACATTGACACTAAGACTATTACAACACAGCCATTTGTGTAACCTATCTAAGTCTTCATTTATTGTTTGTACTAGATCTGTTATGTTATCACTTTCATAATAGAGGATTGTGTCATCTGCAAATAGCTGTAATTCACATTTTTTTATGACTTTCACTATATCATTTATAAACAATATGAATAAGTCAGGTCCTAGCACTGTGCCCTGTAGAACACCATGACTATTGATCTTAACAGAAGATAACGCTCCATTATATTTTGTTTGTTGTGTTCTGTTGCCCAGATATTCACAGAACCATTTTAACACATTTCCCTCAAAACCATATTTTTCCAATTTCTGAACCAACGACTTTCTGTTTTAGTTTCAAAAGCCCTTTGAAAGTCAAGTAGAGGTACACCAACCAATTTTTTCTCACCTATAGAAGACTTCCACTTGGAAATAACAGTCTGTAGTGCACTTTCACAAGAATGATTTTTCCTAAAACCAGCCTGACAATATGTAAGCAACTTGTTTTCTTTACGTATTTTCTCATTTGTTTGCTTACAATAGTTTCAAGAAGTTTTTCATATGTAGCTACCATATTAATTGGTCGATATTCTTCACATCTATTAGTGTTAGTTACTTTTTCAATAGGAATAATCATTGTCATTTTTCATTCTTGGGGGAATCTTCCCTTTACTAGGCTAGTGTTAATTAGTTTCAGAAAGCAATCACCAATTACTTCAAATGCTAGTTTTAAAATTCTGACATTAATGCCATCAACACTACTTGTCTTATTTTTTTTAATTTTTTACAGTTTTTCTAAGGTCAGTTAGTTCTAATGTTTCAAATTATTAAACTTATTTATTGGTGTTTCGATATTGTTTAGAGCTTCCTGGGTTTCAATTTTCCCCATGTCTTTTGTTATGGCACTAATACTTTGCAAAAAGTAGTCATTAAATTTTTCTACTATTATTTTGTTATCCTTTTCCATCTTTCCCTTGAAAAAAAAATGCCTTCTCATTTATTGTTTTTACTAGAAATGATTAGACCTTTCAGAGTCCTCTACATTTCTTTAGAATCTCCTTTAGCTTCATCTATTTTTCTATTATAATATGCTTGCTTTTTTTTCTTTAATAAGCTGAATCACTCTGTTTCTATTCTGTTTATAGCTTATCCAGTCATCCTCAAGTCTCGTTATCATTGCTCTTCTGTACAATCTGTCTCTATTAGAAATTGCATCTTTAATTCCCAGCATCTACCATTTTTTTTGTTTCCCCATTTGCACATTGCCTCTCTTTCTACTATTGGAGCATGCTTGTTTAATTTCTTAGTTATAATTTGTACCAGATAGTTTGCAATCTCCTTTGTGGACTTCAAGGTTATAGGTCATACACAGCTCATAATGGCCAATTGAAACTGAAGTTCATTAAAGTTTTTCGTATCTCTGACACTTGTTTTTTTTGCTTAACTCTTTTAAAAGAAGGAAAATTGGGGTACCATCTTCGAAAAGGTTTTTAAATTCCGAATCAATAAAGTTATTAATATCGTTAAGATAAATTACAAAGAGCAGGGCCCAAGAACACCACTATTAATATTTAATTAATAGCTAACTGATAATGTTTTTATGCTCAAAAACAGTTTATGTTTATACATGACACTTAGACAAAAATATCTTTGTTTTTATACATTTTAGGTCTACAACGGTAAGCTAATATTTCTGAATATTTTTTATTAATAACATTGATGGTGAAAAATAATTATTAACATTTAAATAGGTTACCTTTCTTAACATTCCTGTTTTATAACAAAAATCAATTAGATAAACTTACCGAATCATAGCTTGCGACATCTCCTCAATTTGAGCTGGTACTTGTTTACCAACAGGTGCAGGATCAGAATCAAATATAACTTGAGCACAGGGATATTTCCATAAGTTAAAATCAGGATAAATTGGAAGTATTTCAACAGGAGTAACATTAGGTTTACTGTAGTGCTTGTCAATAGTTGTTTTAGAGTCTGCAAAGGTTTTTTCAATGGCCTCAATTTGTGCATCTCTGTCCATGTACAGTGTTTCACTATTAATAGCTTTTTTAATGCTATAACCAACTTTAGCTTCAACTTTGTCCATGGTTTGAGGTTGAAATCGAGTCTGTTCAGTAGAGATATATTCAGTTCTACGAAGCCATGATACTGATTTGGCATGGTGACGAGACCTCTTAGAATCCTGCGGTGTAAGAATATCTTCTTCAAGAAGTTTTTCATCTGCAGGATCTAGAATAGCCCCAGGCTCAATTGCATAAGTATCTTTGTTAATTAAGTCAATACTGACTCCTAAGTCATGTTCGGTTAGTACTTCATATCTGTAATTTCTTTCTAAAGATGTGGGGTTGTATTGTATGAACCTCGAGGATTCAAAAGGATAAGAAATAAATTTTAGGTCGAATGGTATGTCTGGTAAAGTGTTGCAATATTTTACTTTACATATTAGTTCGGATCTAAAAAATATAGAAATATTTTTTAAGATTAGAAAGTCAACTTGCAATTGCAATTTTTACCTCTTTTCCGCTTGTTTTACGGCCTTTCCGGTACCTTCTCCACCGGATTGGGACCGTTTTGAATGGTTGGGGGCATTTTTGCTCAAAACTAAGGAAACAATTCACACACAATTATTGATAATTCAACAAATAACAGCCACATCCAACAGTCAAACGACAAGGAAAACACAAATGCCAATAAAATGAGGTTAGAGCAAAATTTGTCTTCTTTTTTCAAACTGATTAGAGGGTTAAGGCGAACATACCTAAATATTAACGTTATTGTACGGAAGTGGGGTAAGATAATTTTTTGTCTAAGATAGAGTTGCAATTTATTCTACTGTTTTCTATTGGTCTTTACCGCACTTATTGAAATTTGTAATAGATAATTGATTTTTTGGAAGTAAGCAATTTAATTAATGACATGGTTTGTCTTCTCTTTAGTATAAAACGTTTTCAGTATCAAAATTATTTTTTATTGATACAATCTAGGATCCGAAAACTTTGAAACGATGGTACATTTTGTGGATGAGTTGTACAACTATATGACTTTGCAATTTAATAATTTTCGCTGACAGGCTTTAGCTTAATTAACCGGGTCTGGCCTTATGATAATAATTTGATACTATCTAATCACTTAAATTTTATCACTTCTTTTTTAAACTGTTCGTTTGTAATTCAGCAAATATTATTAAGATTTATTAGTACGTTTATTTATTTCACCGAAGTAATAAAATAACACAGGGCTTAACATTGCAATGAACTTTGCAGTGTAGAGCTGGCAGTAATGCTACCTGTTGTTAATCTTTAGGTTACGTTAATGTCCCCCTTGCTTTATATATCTCCCTAATCTTGTTCCTTTCTATGCAACTCACAATACACCACATTTCTTAACTAGCGCATTCATCAAATTTATGTTTTATATTTTAGAATTTTGCCCAGCTTGATAACAGTAATTCTTTTTTGTACTTACCTACTACCTTTCATGGGTTCCGGACCACTGTGGCCCTTAGTTATTCAACATCATTCGGACTTATGCAGAAAATTTATGTGGAGGAATATTTTATTCATACAGAATTACTTTGGTTTTGAAAATATGGTAAATAATTTTTTATTATTCTGAAATAATATAGTCTGGAGGAAGTTCCCATACTATTCCACCAGTAGTAGCCGGTTGTGAGATGAATTTTTCAAGATTTCTTATCTGTTATGTAAATTTTAAGAAATATATAAATATTTATCTGATTTTCTTATATTAAATTACAGGAATGAACAAAAAAAATTACGCATTATGTCTGGAAAGTGGTACCGTTGTAGTAAGCTCTCAGGACTTCGTTTACCACATCGTCCTGGAAGTTACTTACGTGTCTTGTAAAATACAGTTTTTTGCACGATCTTATCTACGAGTAACAAGCAAGCTTTCAGATTTGTTTGTTGGTATATTTCGTATTTGTTGTATAAATAAACAATTATTTATGTAATCTTTTGTTTACACAAGTTACCCTAAGAATAAGTTTAGATGTGTTCAGATTATAACGCTAACTCAATGGGAGCAAGGGAGTACAGAGCGTAATCCTGGTTCTTGGAATTTTAGTTGCTATAAGACGTTTTACCGAAGTAGAGTGTTTTTTTTTGTAAGAGCTTTACAAAAACAATAAATCTTTGATTATGGCGTGACGAAAATTTCACATACACTTTCACTTTGACAATGTTGTTAAAGCTCGGAGTGTTCAATAATTTAGGAGAAGAGAGCATACCTTTAAAGAAATTGGCACGCCTCCAACATGTCGACCAAGAAGTGATCCAAACGTGGAGGGTGCATAGAGATATTAGAATAGAGGAGGAAGTATAGAGCGTGCTGTAAGTGAAAACGTGGTGTCACTAAGAAAGAGAAAGAAATAATAAGAGATATTCTGTCTCTCTTATAAGAACGAGCGAAGAATACGAATAACATTCTCGCATGAGTATGCACTCTAACTTAGTGTTATGGGCGTGCGCCGAGTAAGAGAGACAGAGTGACTCATATTATTTCTTTCTCTTTTTATGAGCGCCACGCTTTCTCGCGAGAACTTACTTCCTTTACTCTAATATCTCTATGGCAGTGTGGTCGAGTGTCGGTTCGAGAGACTCCCCGCCTTTCAATATATAAACGATCAAGTGTCCAGGAGTTCGTTACAAGGGTTTCCGTAAATATTAATGGCTGTACTACTACAAGATACATCTGATTCAAGAGTTAAAGCTAGCTGGTACACTCAAAGGCTGAGCCTCGTGAATTATAAGTGAATAATCGAATTCGAAAAGTAGTAACATAAGTTGGCCTCTACGTAGCCCTGATGTCTTAACTAAACTAAGCTAGAGTTTACCAGATATACAAGTATGAAATGCGGATTTCAGACAACAGATGGTACACTAATGCAGTTTGTGCTATAAAGATTTGACACTGCGCCATTTTGTTGTGTCATCAACAAGTGTCAGACGCGCGCGAGTGATAAATTGGAAAAGTGTGTGCATAGTGTTGTGTTGTTGTGTTTAATATGTCGAAATTTATACCGAACAAAGAGCATTCGCGGACAGCATTAATTTTTTTGTTTTCATTTGAAGAAAATTGCTGTTGAATCATACCGATTACTTCGAGAAGCTTATGGTGAACATGCTTCATTGCAAGATACGTGTGAACGATGGTTTTCGGCGTTTCAAAAGTGGTGACTTCGATGTTGCAGACAAGGAACGTGGAAAACCGCCAAAAAAATACGAAGAAGTGGAATTCCAAGCATTGTTGGACGAAGATGAATCGCAAATACAAAAACAACTCGTCGAGCAATTGGGCGTTAGTCAACAAGCTGTTTCCAATCGGCTACGAGAGATGGGAAAGATTCAGAAGATCGATAGATGGGTACCACATGAGTTGAACCACAGGCAAATGGAAAAGCGCAAAAACAAGTGTGAGATTTTGCTCGCTCGGTACAAAAGGACGTCGTTTTTGCATCGTATAGTTACAGGGGATGAAGAGTGGATTTATTTTGAGAATCCCAAGCTCAAAAAATCATGGGTAGACCCAGGAGCACCATTCACATCGACCGCAAGACCGAATCGTTTTTGCAGAAAAACGATGCTCTGTGTTTGGTAGGACCAGAGGGGCGTGGTCTATTATAAGCTGTTAAAACCTGGGGAAACGGTTAATACTAAACGTTACCAACAACAATTGACCGATTTGAACCGTTCGCTGCTTGAAAAAAGGCCAGAATACCGAAAGATAGATTCGCTTTTAAGTTTTCTTTGAATATTACTATTTTTTTTCCAAGATATACGTATAAATCCGTTCTTGTGATTTGCGCGTTTTCAACGTTCAGTTCTGCTTCTTTATCACATCGTCACTTGTCATGAACATGGTTTTGGCGATGATTATCTTCAGACTACTCTCTCTCGACGTGTTGTTAAGTTCGTTTAGCATTTTTTTCCAATTCTTTTTTGTTGTTAGATATAAGCCCAATATCATCAGCGAATCGCAAATGATTGAGTTGCTCGCCTCTTATATTTATACCCTTACTTGTCCATGGAAGTTGTTTGAAAAGATCTTCTAGCGCCAACGTAAACAATTTCGGAGAGATGGTGTCCCTTTGATGTACACCTCTCTTCATTTCTATCTTATTGATGTTTTCTTTAAATACTATCTGAGATGAAAGAGGCAACACAAAGTCATTTTCTTCATGACAATGCTCCATCACATACGGCAAAACTAGTTCGTAACACGTTGGAAGCACTCAGCTGGGAAGTTCTACCCCATGCGGCTTACTCACCAGACTTGGCTCCTTCTGATTACCAGTTGTTTGCATCGATGGGTCACGCACTTGCTGAGCAGCGCTTTGGTTCGTACGAAGATGAGAAAAAATGGCTCGATGAATAGTTCGCAGCAAAAAGGGAAGATTTTTACTGGCGTGGTATTCACAAATTGCCCGAAAGATGGGAAAAATGTATAACAAGCGATGGAGCATACTTTGAATAAAGCACTTTTATCATTCTTCCGAATTTAACATGGTTTTGTTAGAAAAAAATCCGCATTTCATACTTGTACACCTGGTACAGTAACGATCCTCGCACCCTGGCACAATTAAAATACGGAACGATTATAGAAACGACGTGCCGGCCAGTGATCAATAAGTTCACCGATTGCTTGGAAGAGTGTCGGGAACGTAACGGTTCATATTTGAGCAGTACTTTTTTAAGGGAATAATTTTTCAAAAACTGTAGTTTCGTATACAATAGATTTTTTTTATTTTTCCAATTAAATTTTTTTATGAAGCATTTTGCGTTAATTTGTGCACAACAAATTTTGTACGCGTCTTATCTTTACATTTAGGCCAAGAGGGCGATCTGAAATTTTGACTTGGCGACTAACCGTCTGCCTAGTTGTTCATTCTATCGGGCAAGTCGAAGCCTTTACGTTGATTTTGCTGCCACCGTGCCCTGGAATGCCCAGATAAGGCCTAAAATGCTACATCGGCTGCTCATGCAAATATCCGCAGACAGCAGGAAGTCGTTCAACTTAAGAAAGACTTGGAAGAAATTCTACTTGGTGTGATAGTAACCAAGTGGAATTTAACGCTACAAAAACCCGGGCGGCAGTTTTTTCTAAAAAAGTTAACGTTGCTGAACCCGACTTAGTCATGTTGGGGCACTCCATGCCCATTTTTCGTTGAGGGGTGAAGTATCCCCTTTGATTTCATGTTCTTCGAGTTGTACAAAGCTCAAATTCGACCAATGATGGAATCTTGCTTCTATGTTTGGGGCTCTGCTTCCAAACATGCACTGCATTTGTTGGATTCTATTCAGAAGAGAGCTGTTCACCTGATTGGAGGACCAGAATTGACCAGCAACTTGATTTCTTGGAATATCGAAGTATGGTCTATTCTACAAGTATTTCCATAGACAGTGTTCGATGGATGGAGCCCGTTTAATGTCCCCCAAACGGGTACATGCTAGGAATATACCTCGCGCTTATAACTTCCTATCCGTATAAAGTTCAGCTTCTTACTCCTCATACAGCCCTGTATATGGAGAACCTAAACCCTTTGAAATGATTTGCCCAAGACTGTGTTTCCCACCAAGTACAATTTACAGTGATTCAAGACCAACATGAATCGCTTTTTTCGCACACGCGTCACTTCTGTAGCATGTGCTATACCTATATATTAAGTTACAGTAGAGTCGATGAAAGATACACAATGCTTGAAGAAAAATAAAATTTAAAAGAGGAATTAGACAAGGAGACTCGATATCCCCAAAGCTGTTCACGTTGACTCTAGAAGACATTAAAGTGAGAAAATAAAGGAAAAATAAAGGAATACTAATGGGCGGTGAACGATGAAGGTTTGCAGATGATGCCTTTCTGATCGCCAACATAAAAGAATAACTACAAGAAATGCTGATGGAATTAAATAACAAGTCTCGAGAAATAGGTCTAAAAATGAACTTCACCAAATCCAAATATTTGAATAACGAATATTTAGTACAAAAAATCGAAAGATCAAAAAATAATATAAAGTGTGACTTGGATAGAAGAGTCTCGTTAGCTTGGTCTGCGTTCGGAAGATTCTGATCTTCATTTAAATTGGACATCCCAAATACTTAGTTGGGAATGTGGAATCTTTGGCACAATGATACTACTCAGTATATATCACCACTACACCAAACACTTTATTTTTGCACTCGACGCGCGTTTCGCTAACCATGTTAGCTTCATCAGGAGCGATGATTGACTGACCAGTCGATCATCGCTCCTGATGAAGCTAACATGGTTAGCGAAACGCGCGTCGAGTGCAAAAATAAAGTGTTTGGTGTAGTGGTGATATATACTGAGTAATCCCAAATACAATAAAAGTCAAGCATTCGATCAATATGTACACGGTGAGTCAACGAGAGGGTAAAGTTCATTATCCCACTTGCTTCGGGAATGACGAAAAAATGTTAAATACAATAGTTTTAGGGAATGTTAAGGTGCACAGTTTAAAATTACTTTTGAGTATACAGGGTACTTCAAAAAAGTGAGGCCGATATAACATCCTATTTTCTAATTTATTTTTAAATTCTGGGTAAAATTTTATAACTTTTTTATTAATAATATTATATACCTAAACCTAGTAGTTTTTCCAATATTTCAATTTTTTAAAAAAAAAATATATAAAATTAAAGACGATATTAAGGACACAAAACATTGGATAAGTGCATACATGGCGATATATGAAAAAACATCATTAATAGTAATTATAGTATATAGATCACCAAGTGCTTCAAAATCAGAATTTTGTGATACATTTCAAGATTTTATAGAAGAAGTATGCGAAACAAACTGTGATATCTTAATTGCTGGAGATTTCAACATTGACTGGAAGAATGATTTTTATGCCACCAAACTGGAAAGCATACTTAACGATAACGGTCTTAAGCAGGTAATGAACGAATATACTAGAATAACAATAACTCAAAAACATTGATAGACTATATAATAACAAATAAAGAAACAATTACGGCAAAAAATAATATAAATAATAAAATAGCTGATCATGAATCTATTGATATTTTAATCGAGTGTGATACCAAGCAGCAAAACTATCATATTAAAGAAATAAGCCTTTTTAAGTACAACAAAAACAGATTCAAAAATGAATTAAGTGCAATATTAAGATGTGATGAAATTAATGATTTAAATGGATATGTTCACAACTTTGATGACTGTATCGAAAACGTAATAAAAAAATTTACTTTTAAGAAAAAAAAATGTCTAAAAAAAGTTATAACAAATGGTTTAATAATGAGCTCAGAGCATTAAAACGAGAAAAAGTTCTTAAATACCAAAGAGCAATCTTAGAAAATACAAATGAGGCATGGAACAGTTATAAAACAATAAGAAATACGTATAAAGTCAAAATTGAAAAAGAAAAAAGTAATTGTACTAATAATAAAATAGACAATGCAAATATACCAAAAAGAAATGTGGAATAAAATTAAAGAACTAGTCTTAAGAAAACCCAAAAGTGTGATAAAAACTGTGATATATAATCAAATAGAATATAAAGACAGTTTCCAAATAGCTGAAAATGCTCCATCGAAGATATACGATACGAAAATGAAATACCTGAGATTGACACTAAATTCAAATTTCGTGCAGTAAATCTACAAGAACTGAAAACTATTTTTAAGAATATTAAGAAAAAACCAGACTATACAAAACTATCAAGTAACATAATTTTAGATAATTGGGGCATAACAGGAAATATTATACTGAATATTATAAATAAGTCACTAGAGACAGGGTTGTTTCCAAATAACTGGAAGGAATCAATGATATTTCCTATCCAAAAAGTAAAATATACATCAAAATGTGAAGAGTACAATTAACACTTTAAAAATATGTGAAAAAGTTATTGAAAAAATAGTAAAAAATCAATTGGAAGAATACATGGAACAGCACAGACTACTATCAAAGTTTCAATCAGGATTTAGAAAGAAATATACATGTGAAACAGCAATCAATTATGTTATAAACAGATGGAAATGTAAAAAGATAAAAAATAAAATATTAGCAATTTTCCTTGACTTCAAAAGAGCATTTGAAACTATAGATAGGGATATTCTATTGAAAAAACTTACTAGATACGGTATTCAAGACACAGAGCTAAAATGGTTTCAGTCCTATCTGACAAATCGTAAACAATTCACAAATATCAATAACGAAATATCAAATGCAATAGAAAACGATTTTGGAGTACCACAGGGCTCAATTTTGGGAGCTCTTCTCTTTGTAATATATATAAATGACATGGAAAATGTATTAAAAACATGTGAAATTGTATTATATGCAGATGATACATTTGATAAGTACTTTTCGAGATAAGGCGGGTGGACAGCGATTTTTCGCGATTTTTTTAAAATAATACAAAGCAAAGTGCGCGCAAGTATTACATTATATATAAATTTTTTACTCGTGTTTTCACAAGCTTTCAGTTGACACCACACTCGATTACCTAGTAAAAAAATTTTTTTTTCACTTCCGATTTCACCTCCCAAAACTAACCCCTTAAGTCAAAATTTAACTTTCAAAACTACATTGCTCTGATGAGGCCATCAATTCCTATATTATTACCAAATTTCAAGTTTCTATGACAAATAGTTTCGGAGAAAATCGGGTGTGACAGACAGACAGACACCGAAGTGATCTTATAAGTGTTCCGTACGGAACACTAAAAAAGATATATGTAAAGAAACGTTAGTTAGTAGGTAGTGCTACAGGGTGTTCAAAACAAATTTATACATTTCGACTATTTTAAATTGAATAATCTCAAATTTTTAAATGGCACACCCTGTATATTATTGTTTTTCTGTTAGATTTTACAAAACCCTCCAACTTTTATTAAGTATGTCATATACCTGTTTCTAATAGTTTTCGGTTTATTTTGAATTTTTCAATTTTTACACTTGTTTTTTAACACACTTACGCTATAACATCATAGTTGCAAAGACGAAACAAAAATGTAGGCATTGTCAAATTTTGACATGTCTGTTTAGTAAGTAAAAATAGTTTAATTTGTTGTAGTAAGTGACGTATAAAGGTAATAGTTATGAATTTTACTAAAAATGAAGTAATTGATATTGTTTATATACTGGGCGAGGCGTGAAAAAAATTTCTTTTGGCAGTAAGGCTTTACGGAGCGAAGTACCCTAATAGACGTATACCATCTAGAAAATCTTTTCAGTGCTTAATGGAATAGTTTGATGGTAGTGGTAGCGTTGAGTATACGAAAGGGAAAGTAGTAAACCAGAATGGAGATTTTACTTCATGTTGAAGATAATCCCCAGGTCAGTAGCCGTCAACTAGCTGACTTATCTGACACATCCCAATCTACGGCTAATCGCACCACGAGAAAATACAAGTATCATCCCTTTCATATGGAACTAGACCAAGAACTTCAAGACCGTGATTTTAAACGACGAGTAAACTTTTGTATCACCATGAATGGAGTAATAGAGGCCGATCCAAATTTTTTATTTAAAATAATGTTTTCTGATGAAGCGACTTTACGCAGTAATGGAGCAGTTAACAGCCATAATATGCATTATTATTCAACAGTTAATCCATTTTGGGTCCGGGAAGTTCAAAACCAAAACCATTGGTCGCCTAATATATGGTGTGGAATATTTAATTTTCGAATTATTGGTCCATATTTTTTCCGTGAACCGCTTAAGGGGCCTAGGTATCTAAATTCTTTGCAAAACGAATTACCCCAGCTTCTTGAAGAAGCTGATAACTTTAAAAGGGAACAAATGTGGATTCAACAAGACGGAGTTCCTGCTCATGACCACCGGGAAGTTCGGGAATTTTTAAATGGACGTTACCCACAAATATGGATCGGTAGGGATGGATTCATTTAGTAGCCCTCTCGATCATATGACTTAACACCTTTAGACTTCTTTTTGTGCGGATACATTAAAGATCGTGTTTATGTGAATCCCCCTACAACAACAGTAGACATGGAAAATAGGATACGGGATACGTGCAGGAGAATAACGGAATAAGGAAAATATAGTAAAACGACTAAACATGTGTATTCAAGTAGACGGGCATATTCTTGAACATTTATTACGTCATAATAACACAGGGCAACAAAAAAATATTTTTGTTTTGGTGCCTGGGATTTTAGAGCTGATTTTAACTATATTTGGGACGCTAAATCTATACATGCAATCCGTTTTTCTCTATCAGCTCTACTTTTTTAGATACATCAACTTATCTACCAATGTGGTTTTTATTCAGTATATTCATTTATGAGAGTTCTAAAATTATTATATATTCATTAATGTAGGTACAATGGTTTTATTGTCAGTCTGTAATTCAGTAAATTCCAGGTAAATCTATAAATAGTGGAACCATTGCCTATCAGGTACCTGAACTGACCCTTTTAATCACCTAACTCGGGTAAGTCTCGTCAGTTTGTGCGTTCTTACTAATGAGAGTAGATCGAATTCGGCGTGTTATTTTATGTTAAGAAAAGAGTGTTTTTTGTGTTATTGAACAGAATTAAAATGAGTTCAGGTTCCAGTTCAAGAAGAAGTTGTGTAAATCAACCTGATGTGTTTTGCTATATATGCGAAGAATACATGTTTCAACAAAACAGACAAACTATTACTGACTTTGTAAAGCGAGCGTATCTTGGATACTTTGGAGTTAAGCTTGGTGATCAGGACAAAACGTGGGCCCCGCATCTCGTATGTAAAACTTGTACAGAGCATTTACGGCAGTGGACTACCGGGAAAGGAAAATGTCTAAAATTCGGCGTACCAATGGTTTGGAGAGAACCAAAAAACCACTTCAATGATTGTTATTTCTGTTTAGTAAATACTAATGGAATCAATCGAAATAACTGCAGTAAGTGGACTTATCCCAATTTAGACTCGGCAATACGCCCTATCCCGCACTCAGATGAAATACCGATTCCAACATTTCATCAGCTACCACATATCTCTGATGACGAATATTTTCCCTCTGTTCGCTCTTCTGATGCTAATAAAAGTTCTGATGCTAATGAAACTAACAGTGACTATGAGGGGACGTCATCAGTTCCTCAACGCTTCAATCAAAATTAATTAAATGATCTCACCAGGGATCTCAATTTATCAAAAAAAGCTTCTGAAGTACTGGCTTCTAGGTTGAACGACAAAAATTTACTGGAACAAGGAACCAAAATTACCTTTTAGCGTACAAGAGAAAAAGATCTGCTACCATTCTTTTCTCAAGAAGACAATCCTGTATTTTGTCACGAAGTTAGGGGACTCATGAAAGAAATGGGACTTTCTGAATATATTCCAGATGATTGGCGCCTATTTATTGACAGTTCAAAGCGAAGTTTAAAATGTGTCCTTCTACATAATGGGAATAAATATGGTTCAATACCACTAGCTCACTCAACAAAACTGAAAGAAGAATATAATACCATAGCTTTGGTCTTGCAGAAGATAAAGTATTACGAACATCAATGGATGATTTGTGTAGACTTAAAAATGGTAAACTTTCTTCTTGGGCAGCAAAGTGGTTACACGAAATATCCGTGTTTCTTGTGCCTCTGGGATAGTAGGGACAAAACACACCACTGGGTTAGAAAAGATTGGCCTCAGAGAGAAAACATGGACGTTGGGGAAAAAACGACGCTTTGGTTGAAAGAGAAAAAATCATACTTCCTCCGTTACATATAAAATTGGGCCTAATGAAGCAATTTGTAAAGGCTCTTGATAAGAATGTGTCTTGTTTTGCATATATAGGGCTAAAAATGCATCAGTTGAGCACAGAAAAACTCAAAGCAGGGATATTTGACGGCCGACAAATAATTAAGGATCCTACCTTCATAAATTCAATGAATCAAGTTGAACGAGAAGCTTGGACATCATTTGTTGCAGTTGTAGAAAATTTTCTAGGCAAACATAAAGCTCAAAACTATGTTGAAATGGTTAACAAGATGCTTAATAGTTTCAAATCCTTAGGGTGCAATATGAGTATTAAAATACACTATTTACACAGCCACTTAGACCGTTTTCCAGAAAATTTAGGAGACATGAGTGAGGAACAAGGTGAAAGATTTCACCAAGATATTAAAGTTATGGAGGACCGCTACCAAGGAAGATGGGACATGCACATGATGGCAGATTACTGCTGGAGTTTAAAAAGGGACTGTTTAAAAAAACATTCAAGAATGTCGCGGAAAAGAAGCTTTCCAAGTGTTGAGTGACTATTTCATTTTTTTTTGTTTTTTTTTGTTTGTAAGTACGACATAATATTGTATTTTGTATAACTAAAATAAAAATTTCGTATCTACTTTTGTTTACTACACTTACGGATTTGAGTTACAATAATGTAACTTATATTTCTCTAAAATTGTATATCTTAAAAATTTGAGCTCCTAGGTACAAATGAATACGTTATTTGAATTCAGGACATCAAATTGATATAGAATCAGCTCAAAAAACCTCGACACCAAAACAGCTGTTCCCCTGTGTAATTAATCGTTAGATAAGTTAAACTATATTAAAATTATTATTTGTTTATGTTTTCACAATAGCGTAAGTGTATTAAAAATAAGGGTAAAAATTGAAAAATTCAAAATAAATCGAAAAGTATTAGAAATAGGTATATTACATATTTAATAAAAGTTGGAGTGTTTTGTAAAATCTATCGGAAAAAATATTAATATATAGGGTATGCTATATAAAAAACGTGAGATTTTTCAATTTAAAATAGTCGAAATGCATAAATTTATTTTGAACACCCTGTAGCATCTAACTCAAATTTCTTTACATATGTCTTTATTTTCATTTCTATAGAACGCTCGTACTAATTATGAGTATTCTACCTTCGGAAACAATGGCGCAACTGGTAATTTTTTTACAAAACTGAAAACTAGTATTTTTTTTTTTTTAAAATTGAAATATTGGAAAAACTAGGTTTAGGTATAAAACAATGTTAATAAAAAGTTATAAAATTTTACGCAGAATTTAAAAATAAATTAGAATATAGGATGTTCCATTTAAAAAAAACATATGTTATATCGGCCACACTTTTTTTAAGTACCCTGTATACTCAAAAATAATTTTAAACTGTGCACCTTAACATTCCCTAAAACTATTTTATTTAATATTTTTTAGTCATTCCCGAAACAAATGAGATAATGAACGTTACTCTGTCGTTGACTCACCCTGTACTGTCGGTATTAACATATGGCACTGATACGTGGACTTTAAATAAAAGTATATTAAATAAACTCCAGGTTACCCAAAGAGCAAGGGAGAGGAGAACGCTAAATATTAGATTCCAAGATCGTATTCCTTACATCGAGATATGAAGAAGATCAAAGTGACAGATGTAATACAACAAATATGTATTGTATTGTATTGTAAGTTGGAATTGGGGGGCATATCGCAAGGATGAATGATAACAGATGGACACGTCATATGGTTGAATGGAGGCCTAGAGAACACAAAAGATGCAGAGGTAGATCACAGATAAGATGGACGGACGACTTTAAAATATTAACTCATTGGAGACAACTTAGGGAGGCTTACATCCTACTATGGACGGAATAAACAAATGATGATGACGATGATGATGATTAAGTAAACAATAAACATTTCCCTTATTCACTGGGGAAAATTATTCAGAGTCTATTCTGTGAAACAATAAAGGTGGCCTTAATCTAGCTTTTTTGGATCACCTTATATGCTAGAAAAATTTATGAAATATGCAAAATACTGTTTTTTCTGAAAAATAATTTTAAATTTATTCCATATTTTGTTTGTGCATATTTGTTTTTTAGTGTTTAACGCATACTCATCAACTTGGCATAGATATGCAGCTGTTTATAATTACTCCAGTTTTTGTTTATTTAATATGGAAATTTAAAACTAATGGGCTATATACTGTTGTGTTTATTGCACTTGTTTCGTCTGGATTGCGATTTTGGAAAACTATAGAGTATGATCTAAGCCATGTTGTTCATTTTGGTATTCCGTAAGTAAAGAACTTAGAGTAGGTCTACAGGAAAAAAGTTGTTTAACGGTTCGTTCTACTTTTTTTCTATTTTACCAGGTGTACAAGTATGAAATGCGGATTTCAGACAACAGATGGTGCATCAATGCAGTTTGTGCTATAAAAATTTGACACTGCGCTATTTTGTTGTGTCATCAACAAGTGTCAGACGCGCACGAGTGATAAATTGGAAAAGTGTGTGCATAGTGTTTTGTTGTTGTGTTCAATATGTCGAAATTTATACCGAACAAAGAGCATTCGCGGACAGCATTAATTTTTTGTTTTTATTTGAAGAAAACTGCTGTTGAATCATACGATTACTTCGAGAAGCTTATGGTGAACATGCTCCATCGCAAGATACGTGTGAACGATGGTTTCGGCGTTTCAAAAGTGGTGACTTCGGTGTTGCGGACAAGGAACGTCGAAAAACCGCCAAAAAAATACGAAGATGTGGAATTGCAAGCATTGTTGAACGACAGGCAAATGGAAAAGCGCAAAAACACTTGTGACATTTTGCTCGCTCGGTACAAAAGTTTTTGCATCGTGTAGTTACAGGGGATGAAAAGTGGATTTATTTTGAGAATCCTAAGCGCAAAAAATCATGGGTAAACCCAGGTGCACCATCCACATCGACCGCAAGACCGGATCGCTTTGGTAGAATGATGCTCTGTGTTTGGTGGGACCAGAGGGACGTGGTCTATTATGAGCTGTTAAAACCTGGGGAAACGGTTAATACTAAACGTTACGATGCTTGAAAAAAGGCCAGAATACCGAAAGAGGCAACACAAGGTAATTTTTCTTCATGACAATGCTCCATCACAAACGGCAAAACCAGTTCGCGACACGTTGGAAGCACTCAGCTGGGAAGTTCTACCCCATGCGGCTTACTTACCAGACTTAGCTCCTTCCGATTACCACTTGTTTGCATCGATGGGTTCGTACGAAGATGTGATAAAATGGCTCGATGAATGGTTCGCAGCAAAAGGAGCAGATTTTTACTGGCGTGGTATTCACAAATTGCCCGAAAGATGAAAAAAATGTATAACAAACGATGGAGCATTCTTTGAATAAAGCACTTTTTATCATTCTTCCGAATTTAACATGTTTTTTTTAGAAAAAAAATTCGGCATTTCATACTTGTACACCTGGTATACTTTGAAATTTTTATATATGTCTGGTTTGTAATATTTGCTCCTGCATCTGTGATGTTAGTAGATAGAAACTACATAGGCATTCTGCTAAATGAATCGGTGAGTTCGACAACCGTACATGTCCGAAAATGTCATTTGAGAAATTTAAGAAAAACTGATAATCTTTTAAATTACTTATTTCTCAGGTTTGGCATACACAGAGAAGTTTTAGATCTGGTGATCTGGGATTTATATCTAGTAATAGTTTTTCTATAAACGAAACGGTCTAATAGTTATAGCTAAAAGAAGTTAGTGGACAAGTACGGTTTTCGAAATCAGTATCGTAAAAAAAAAAAATAAAACAGGTGAAAAAATGATTACATTTTTAATAGTTCTAAAAGAATAACAAATAAATACTGATTTAAACATTTTAATCGTCATTTTTTCTGCCGTTGTCGTATTACAGGATGTTATATGGTAGAAAAATTCTAACATTTCACCAGTCATATATTGCATAACTTTTTGAATATCCTCGACTGTTTTCTCATTAATAGGTAGAGGATCTTTATAAGCGCCAGCAGTCGGTAGAGAAGGACTTTCCTTATGTTGCTTTAATAACTTAAATGTGTAGGAGAGAAAACCGTTTATGTAATTCCACGTTGTCACATAACCTGGAGTTGAACTGTCATAAAGAAATTGCCTATAGTTTGACACAGCAAAATTTTCTTTTCTAGTATTATCACCACTGACTAAAATAGAACACGTTTTTTTATAATCAGTCGGCCACCACTTTTTAAAATCAATAATATCGTTATGTCGAATTAACTTTACAGTAAATGGCTGTTTTTTTTTTCCTTGAAGATACTATTATTTCTTGATATTCTTCTGGAATATAAATTCGATCGTGTTTTTTAATCACCCTCTTGACACAACCAAAATCCCTGTCGCAGGGCAAAAATGAATGCCCTCTTATTGGAAAGTAATGGTATATTTTGTTAAATCCCTTGGTCGCCTGCAATGCTAGCAAAAAGCGAACCATGGTCTGGTTACGATTCTGTCCCGCACATCCATCAGAAAATAAGTGTAACTCAGTGATTTCAGATGGTATGTGGTTCAATATATAATCATAAAGAAATGTGCATACTTCATTAGATCCTTTTAGAGCTTCACCCTCGTGGTAGCTATAAAAATGACCAGTGTTGTCTTTAAGATTATGAATCTGAAATGCATATACCCAAAGTTGCCTCAGATAAAAAATTTCTTGGACCGGGATATGTGGGAGGGGCATATTCTGCATATAGTCAAAAGCTAGGCCCATTACTTCTGGTCGTTCCTTACACAGAGATTGCACTTCTTTTAGTTTCGTGTAAAACTTTTTATGAACTATGAGTTCCGCTGCAACCACTCTCTTTGCATTATCATTAAGATTAACATCTTTAAGTTTAGCTCCAAGGCTTTCACATACCGAGCAGACATCAACCTGTGGTCTTCCAAACCTGAGATTGTAGTTTTCATTATAATATTTTAGATAGAATTCGTATTTAACCAAATTTTCTAGCTGTGGATTTTTATCTATAAACAGATTGTACATTTTCTTCACATTTAAAGATGCATCCAAATAATGAATGGTTTTTGAGGAGTAATGGGAAACTTAACCGGGAATAACTCAATGTGTTCTTTTATTTTCACAATCCATTCTTCGCATATTGCACGAGGTCTGTTGTTGTGCCGGCCTCTTAAATCCTTTGGTGATTTTGTAGCTAGAAGTAAGGTGTTTAAAAACGCTGAACTTGCCAATGAGATATGGCATGAAGACTGATAAATGCCTGATTACATACGGAAATTCGATTTGATTGTTTCATAACAAAGTACAAAAAATTTGATTTTCTTTGTTGTTTAGGTTTTACGCCTCTTATCCGATGTCTTTCAATAGGCTTTGCTTCAATAAGCCCCTGCAAACACGTATCTTGTTCATTTTTTTGGCTTACCGTCGTATAATTTTGATATTATTTCTGTTTTCTCTTCATCAGTAAACTGCTGCATGCACTTTTTTTTACACCTTAAAAATGTATTCATTAGTTAAAATTAATTAATTAAAAAAAAAAATGTAAACTTACATGCATGTAGGTCCGACAGTTTTCGCTTCAATATGTTTTCCGTTTTTACCAACATATTCCTGACCGTGCAAACGTGCTATTTTTCTTTGGTTCTGTTTCCAACTAACAATATTCCTTTTTCTTTTTTTGTTGCCATTGCTAGTAACCAAATCTTCTCTGTCACAGGATGACATATTTTATTTAAACAAATTAAAAACACACGATAATATTTTAATTAATAAAACCCACACGAAGTCAACTCTTTCTTTGTAAACAAATAACTGCAGATATTTTAGTAGCTGAGATGAAAAACCGTACAAGTCACGGACATGTACGGTTTTTCCAGTCATCACCGAACGGCAGCCTACTGTAGAGCGTTAACGTTTAAGTATATCGTACGGTTTTTTATGCTCAGTTGATAGGGGGATATATTTAAAACAAAATGGCTATCTCAGTTTAAAATGTCAAATTTTGGACTTGTACGGTTGTCGAACTCACCGATTCAAATGTAGACGTATTTTTTAATTGTTTTATTTTCTGTAGAAAAAATAAGTACTCGGAAACAATTTTCTTCACACACACATAAAGATTAAACAATGTTAGAAGTTGTAGTATAAACTAGGAGTACAGTTTTTCAACACAGGAAAATTGAGTCATGTTAAATCTTTTTTAGCAGATGCTTTGTGTATAGTTTTTAAACACTCTACTTGAAATGCGCGTTAAATACGAGGGTAGTTCCAAAAATTCTCGGCCTGCTGCAGATGTAGCACCAATATGACAAAATTATTAGAATATTTAAGTGTTATCTACTAAATAACGTGTTATGAAATTCAGATACGCGTGTTTAGTTGTCTTTTTGTAGCGATCTTGTATACAAATAATTTTAAAATTTTCTAAAAAATGGATAAAATTCAAGTGGCAGCTTTTATAATATAGTTCATTTTAAAAGGTTTAACTTCTACAAACTTCTACAAATAGTCAAAAAGATTTGAAAGAAATGAAACATTAAATGATTTTTCCTCTTTGTTCTCGACGATTGGAAAGATGATAAACTCTCAGACGCCCGAAAACCTACGAGATTGTGGTAAAAATTCACAATCGCCCATTGAAAGTACGCGAGCTCACTGACATGGTAAATACGAGGCTGGTTTGAAAAGTCCGTGCAAAGTCCGAGAGATGGCACCACCGGCGCGTATCGAGGTCATGTTTAGTTAGTAGCATCTCTTGAATGAACGCACACCAAGTTTCAGCCATATTGGTCTATTTCTTTGTGTTTGGCATTCGTGTGAATCAAGGAAGTCGAGTGATTTTCAAGAAATGGACGAAAAAGAATTTCGTGTGGTGATTAAACATTACTTTATGAAAGGCAAAACGCCTCAGGAGACTAAAGAGAAGCTTGATAAACATTATGGCGACTCTGCACCTTCGATTAGAACAGTTTATAAGTGGTTTCAAAATTTTCGGACTGGCCATATGGGCACAAGTGACGCTGAACGTTCTGGACGGCCTGTGGAGG
This sequence comes from Pachyrhynchus sulphureomaculatus, assembly GCA_019049505.1. Classification (NCBI taxonomy): domain Eukaryota; kingdom Metazoa; phylum Arthropoda; class Insecta; order Coleoptera; family Curculionidae; genus Pachyrhynchus; species Pachyrhynchus sulphureomaculatus. Next base: position 2,294,722 of record CM032454.1, read on the forward strand.
TTACGACTCCAGAAATCATTGATCAAATCCATGATATGGTGATGGATGACAGAAAAGTTAAGGTGCGTGAGATTGTTAGTGCTGTGGGCATCTCGACTGAACGGGTACATAATATTTTGCATAAACATTTGGACATGAGAAAGCTATCCGCAAGATGGGTGCCGCGATTGCTCACGCTTGACCAAAAACGGAATCGTGTGAAGTGTTGCAAGGATGGTTTGCAGCTGTTCCAGAAGAATCCAGAGGACTTTAAGCGTCGTTTCGTCACTGTGGATGAAACATGGATGCATTACTATACTTCTGAGACCAAACAACAATCTAAACAATGGGTTACCAAGGGGGAATCTGCACCAAAAAAGGCGAAGACCGTTCCTTCGGCCGGAAAGGTTATGGCGACTGTCTTTTGGGATTCGCAAGGGATAATCCTCATCGACTATCTGGAAAAGGGTAAAACTATTACAGGTGAATATTATTCATCGTTATTGGACCGTTTGAAAATCGAGCTGCAAGAAAAACGCCCGCGATTGGTCCACAAGAAAGTCCTTTTCCATCACGACAACGCACCAGCACACACCTCAGCAGTTGTGGTCGCAAAATTAATAGAAATAGGATTCCAACTCGTTTCACATCCCTAATATTCTCCAGACTTGGCTCCCTCGGACTACTATTTGTTCCCCAATTTGAAGAAATGGCTGGCGGGACAAAGATTTTATTCAAACGAGGAGGTGATTGCAGACACTAATGGATATTTTGCAGACTTGGACAAACCCTATTATTCGGAAGCGATCAACAAACTAGAACAGCGTTGGACGAAGTGTATAAGCCTAAAAGGAGACTATGTCGAAAAATAAAAAAGGTTTACCCCAAACACATAAGTAGTTTTTATTTTTGCACGGACTTTTCAAACCAGCCTCGTATTGTCCACCATATTTTACACGATGCTTTGGGTCTTAGAAAGCTTTCCGCTCGATGGGTGCGGAGTTTGTTAACAATCGATTGAAGACGCACGCAAGGTTTAGACTTATTTAGATATAATTCCAATGAAGTTTTTCAACGTTTCATAACAGTAGATTAAACATGGATTCATCATTATTCGCCGGAGACGAAAGAGCAGTTGAAACAGTAGGTGGGAGGAGGTGAAAGTGAGGGTTTCCATCTGCAGGAAAAGTTATGGCTATGGTTTTGTGGGATTCTTATATCGTTGTACTCATAAATATCTGGAGAAAGGAAGAACCATCACCGGGGATTATTATGCATCAGTACTGGATCAATTGAGGGGTACTATTCAGGCGGACCATCCACATCTCACAGAAAAGAACGACTCTTTTATCACGATAAAGCGCCTTCAAGCACTGTTCAGATTGTTGTTGCAGTACTGCATGACCTTCCCTTCCAATTATTTCAAGATACACCGTATTCGCTAGATTTGGCTCCCAGCGATTACTTTTTGTTTATAAACCTGAAAAAATGGCTGGTCGGACGAAGACTCACTTCGAATGATAAAGTTAAAGCTGAGGCGAACTCGTTGGACTAAATATATTGATTGGCAAGCTGATCATGTATAAAAATTTAAAAAAATGTCCTTAATCTTTCGCTTTCGTTAATAGGCAGATAACTTTTGGGACGACCCTCGTACTACTACTACTACTACATAAAAATACATATTTGCTGTAATAATTCGTCATATTTTTTACTTACTGGTTTTACCCCTATATTAAGTTCTTGATTGTTTTATTAAATATAAGTAATATTTTTAGAATATCGAGGATGTTTGATACTGCCAATTATTCCTACATTTTGCCAACTCACAGAGCAACAATATATTTTATTGGAATTATTCTTGCATATTTTCTAAGAAATTCTAGTAACGCCCAAGAATTTTCAAAAGTAAGAACCTTATTATTTCTACTTTTTAAACAATATTAAATTTGATTAAGATCTAAAGACTAATTTGTTACAGAAGACGATTGACACGCATTTATAGAGTCACCAAAATGCTACGAGTAAAAATAATGGGAGGTCTGTATGAAAGAATTTAAATTGTAGTCAATGAAGAACTAATAATTTTTTTTCCTTCTAGTATTTAGTAAAGCTTTAATAAAAAAATGTATAATAAAATAAGCTTGAAAAATTCAAAAATAAGTTAAATTCAAATTCTAAACTAGATAACTTTTTAGAGTTACGAATACTTCTCGAACTACCTCCAAGGAATTCCAGGTAGTGTTGTTATTCGATGTCCTCAAAAAGACCGTCAGCTTTTTGTAGTATTTTTTATATATATTTACCAATTTAATATAGCAAATTTATAAAATAAATTAATTCGTCCGGAATTTCCTAAACATCGGCAAGGAGTTAATAAAATATTAAATGCCTTCAGTTTTTTTTCGCGAATAACGTCAGCATCCTACCTTGAAAGAGTTTTACCTTAGTTTAGAATATTTTCTTATGTTCATTATCATATTTTGTAGAAACAAGTCATTTTTATGTGGACTGTAGCGTACAGTATTGGTTTAACAACATGGTTTGGCCCAGTAACCATGTCAATAAGAGGATATGAATACGATAGTTTCCAAGCTGCAATTTATGGTGCTATTTCCCCTATTACATGGGGTTTGGCGGTAGCTTGGGTAATTTATGCTACTGAAAGAAAGATTGGGGAGTAAGTAATTTTTACGAAAACTGAATAATACAATTGAATCTATATATATATATATATATATATATATATATATATATATATATATATATATATATATATATATATATATATATATATATATACAGGGTTACAGGGAAAGTCGTCCTAGATAATTAAGGACGTTATAGTTTAGGTCGTTTCTGACCGATTTGACTCTATGACATGATGTCCTAAACTTAACCGTTTTCGAGATATTGAAGTTTAAAGATTTTCTAAAAAAACATGTTTTTTTTTTGCTTTTATATCGATTTTTTTTATTAGTGGTTCTCGAGTGCGATTTTTTTGGTTATTTTTAGTTAGTCTGTATGTCAAGTATCAAAAATCATCAAAAAAATTTGAACTAGTTACTAACAGTTTCAAATGGCGGCTTGTTAATGTTTCTAAATTACGAATTTTTACCAAGTGTTTCCTACTTTAAATCAATAAGAGAAAAAAAAATGTATGGAAGTTATTCTGCAAAATTATTTTAAAAACTTTTACGTCTTTTTAGCTATTTAAAACGGTATAATATCTACTGGATCTATTGAAAATTCTAAGAAAATGAGATTACAATAGGCCCAAATGTAGAGTAACATAATAATAGAATTTAGATACTGCCAATTACCGGTTTACTACCTGCACCTTCAAACAATAAAAAGGGTTGGGTAAGCATTTTTTCCGGTCGGGGTACTCTCTGTGCGAGTGACATTTTCTGTTCACTAAACATTATTGAATGATTTTTAGTCTGCTCATGCGATTCGTCCGTGGTAGATGTGCTATACCGTGCTTTTCAAAAATATCTGTGTTTCATCTTCTGACTGTGTGAATTGGCTCGTAACTGGATTTTGATCTCTGTTTGTGAATGTGGCAACGTATACCAACGAGGAATATGCTGACATCCTAATGTGTTACGGATTTTGCGAAGGAGTGTCGTCGCGTGCACGTGATGAATACATACTGCGATATCCTACTCGTCGTGTACCTGATGTTAGCGTATTTGATGGAACTTATCGAAGACTACGAGAAACTGGTTCCGTACAAAGACGGCGGACTGACATGGGATGACTCACGTATCTTTGATGAAGACGAAGAAAACGAAATACGACGTCTCTTTGAGGTGGACCCAACCACATCTACAAATGTTGTCGCACAACAGCTTGGTATTTCGTAGTGGAAGGTATGGTTTGTAATGCATACTGTTGGGCAACACCCTTACCACTATACGCCCGGGCAAGTCATTGAAGAAGGGGATCCGTTGCGACGATTAGAATTCTGCAGATTTATGCTCAATACCGATGTCGAAGATGCATCTTTTTTTAAGAAAATACTATGGACTGACGAGTCGAAATTCGACAAAGACGGTCTTACAAACTACCACAATGCCCACTATTGGGCTTCTAAAGAGGAAGGCAACCCAAACAAAAAAAGAACGAAAGGATCACAAACAAGATTCAGCTTAAATGTGTGGATGGGTATAATTTCAAATTATTTGGTTGGGCCATTCTTCCTGCCAGATAATTTGAATGGCGAGGAATACGACAATTTTTTGCGGAACGATTTACCTAATTTGATGGAAGAGCTACCTATTGGTTTGAGACAAAACATGTACTTTCAATACGATGGCTGCCCAGCTCACTACAGAGGAAGTGTTCGTGCATGGCTCAAAAGACAATTATCCCAACAAATGGATTGGAAGAGGCAGACCCATACCTTGGCCGGCGAGAAGCCCAGACCTAACACCAATGGATTTTGTGTGGGGTCACATGGAAAGTCTCGTATACGACCAGATGACTTCTATCGAAAACGTGGATGTTCTAAGACAAAAAATAATTGATGCGGCTGACGAAATGAGGCGGCACCTCACAACCAGCGTTGTGAAAAGTAATTTAAGAAAAAGAATGAGAATTTGTGTTAAAAATAGGGGCGACCATATAGAACATGAATTATAATTAATAAAAAATATTAAATTGCAAGGTTTTTTGTTTATTTATGTATTTTCGTATTTTCACCTAGAACTAAAAATTTACCTTTTGCTACCCGAGCCCGCTTTAGGTGTCATTCTGTGTACAGTTTTCCTATTAAACTCCTAGTATTATACCTTTTTTGATAGCTAAAAAGACGTAAAAGTTTTTAAAATAATTTGCAGAATAACTTCCATACATTTTTTTTTCTCTTCATTGATTTAAAGTAGGAAACACTTGGTAAAAATTCGTAATTTAGAAACATTAACAAGCCGCCATTTGAACTGTTAGTAACTAGTTCAAATTTTTTTGATGATTTTTGATACTTGACATACAGACTAACTAAAAATAACCAAAAAATCGCACTCGAGAACCACTAATAAAAAAAAATCGATATAAAAGCAAAAAAAAACATGTTTTTTTTAGAAAATCTTTAAACTTCAATATCTCGAAAACGGTTAAGTTTAGGACATCAAGTCATAGAGTCAAATCGGTCAGAAACGACCTAAACTATAACGTCCTAATTATCTAGGACGACTTTCCCTGTAACCCTGTATATATATATATATATATATATATATATATATATATATATATATATTTTTAGGTTGGTTTACTCCCATTTTAACATGGAGGTACTTCGAAGTACTTGCAAGAATAGCCTACGGCGTTTATTTGGTACAATTTCCAGTATTTTTTTACAATGTGGGATATAACTCGCCACGTTGGAGAATTTAGAAACTATATGATGGTAAGTTTTAATACCTATAGTACCTAAAAAAATATACAGGAGTATGCGCCTCTTGGGTTGAGTACATTGGTAGAAATTCATGCATAGCTCCAATGCGTTACTAGAATCGACCGTAATCTGAATATTTAAAAATAGACCTAGTGTTTTATTACAAATAGTGATGATAGTAGTAATTACGGTTAATACTAAGGAAAGGTTTAGTCAGTCCAAGATCAGATACTTTTTTTTACTGGTCTAGCACACGTGCTGCGGGGAAGTCCCTAAAGCGCCAGAGAGCGACATGTGTGCGGAAAAAAAAGCGATTTACGTTGTTCTCGAATCGCTGTAAATTGTACTCGGTGTGAGACACAGTCCTGAAAAAATTATTACAAAGGAATTATATTCTCCATATAAAAGACTGCTTGAAAAGCTTTGTACGAGGGGTAATAAGCTGAACCTCATATGGATGTGAAGTATTAGCGCTACGTGGGAGGAATTAAGCGGGTTACATCCTTCGAACATTTTCCATGAAAATACTTGTAGAATAGGCTCAAGTCGCCAACCGTTCTTCGATGTTCCAGCGAATCAAGGCTGCCGGTCAGTTCCGGGTCTCCAATCAAACGAACAGCTCTTCTCTGAATAGAATCCAACAAATGCAGTGTATATTTGGAAGCGGAGCCCCAAACATGGGAGCAGTATTCCACAGTTTTTCGAATTTGAGCTATGTAAAGAATTAACAGTTGTTGTGGAGTGTAAAGCTTTCTGGTTCGAAATAATATTCCCAATTTTCAAGAAGCTCTCCTTGCTATGCCTGCAACATGTTCATGCCAGGACATATTTGCTCCCAAATTAACGCCGAACAAATTGAATGACGATGTTAGAGGAATGGAGTGCCCCGACATAACTATGTCAGATTCAGCAATGTTAACTTTTTTAGAAAAAACTGCCGCCTGGGTTTTTTTAGCGTTAAATTCCACTTGGTTACTGTCACCCCAAGATAGAATTTCTTCCAGGTCTTTGCTAAGTTGAATGACTTCCTGCTGTCTGCTGATATTCGTCTGAGTAGCCGATGTCCGAGTGTTCAGAGTGAATGAAGAAATAAGTGTACTGTGATCTGCAAAGCTGTAGATTGGATTCCCAGTCTTTTCTAGCAGATCTTTAATGTAAATGAGAAAGACAGTAGGAGACAGTAGGGAGCCTTGGGGCATACCGGCGTTCATAGTGAAGGTGTTAGAAAGAAATCCGTCGACCGCCATTCGTAAAGAACGCTCTCTGAGGAAACACGAGAGCCACAAACAGAACTTTTCAGACATACCAGAAAAGCGTAGCTTAGCCAACAGTCCATCGTGCCAAACACTGTCGAATGCCTTGGATATGTCAAGAGCAACCGCTCAAGTGTTCAATTGTATGGTTTCAAACATGTGTTACATAAGTCAGGAGATCTCCTATTGATTTATGTTGACGAAAGCTATATTATTGATCGCTAATAATGTTGAATTCTTCAAGATATTTTAGAAGATGCTGATTGATAGCCTTTTCGATGACTTTCGATATTATTGAAAGCAGTGCGACTGCTCGGTAGTTATTTATATCAAACAATAATTAGGGACCGAAATCTCTTGAAGAAACAAAAACACTCTTGTAAAGTGTCTCAGTAAAAGCTGAGACCCTTCACAACATAGCAACCTAAAAATCGATGACTGGGAGGGGGAAAGATTTTTCATAAAAGAGAAACCCTGCCTATCGTAGAACCTAAAAAATTATACCCAAGTCAAAACTTGATGGCTGGGGGAAGGAGAAATTTTTCACACCAAAAGAATTACCTACAATGAAACTATAGAACACTTTCTCATAAAAGACAACACTTCCGTTTCCAAGAAGCATATACCCCCACCTCTCCCTGGTTCCCTTTGGCTACGACACGGATACATATAATTTGGCATGTCAGTTTGGAAGCGTATATAATATAATATAGAAATAACGGGCCAAGTGCAAGTCGGACTTGCGCAACTACTTTTCCGTACGTTGATTGCTTTTAAAAAAATAATTTTTGTTACGGAGGTACAAAATTATCAATGACTTCACAAAACATACCCCAAATGAGTTCAAACAGTTTGTTTCTGATCTTTGTTCAAAACTGATGACTTTGAATTTTTTTTTTTTAGATACCAGATAAATTATTAAAGGTAATGTACTCATGATAATTTTCGTTCAATCTACAGCCTGTGGAGAATATTCTAGAATTTTTTCAGAATTTTTTGGTCAGTACTTTTCGAGATAAGGGAGGGGGACAGCGATTTTTGGAAATTTTAAAAAAATAATACAAAGAAAATTGAGATTTATATTTTTGAACTCTTGTTTTCACAGGATCTCATTTGACACCCCACTCGATGACCTGGTGAATTTTTTTTTCACTTCCGATTTCACCCCCCTAAACTAACCCTTTAAGTCAAAATTTAACTTTCAAAATTACATGGCTCTGATGGGGCCATCAATTTCTATATGAGCGTCAAATTTCAACTTTCTGTGTCAAATCGGGTGTGTCAGACAGACACCGAAGTGATCTTATAAGTGTTCCGTTTGGAACACTAAAAAATATATGACAAGTGAAAAATTATACATAAATACGTATTGAATTAGGAAACTTATCAGGTGAATTAGCAATAACGTAATTGACAGAAATTCAGACTTTTTCATATGCCATAGCTTTCAAATCGACCATTCTGATAAAACTAAGTGGTAAAAGGTCTTAGTTTATGACGTGTATATTTTTAATCGCGTAATATGTTTGTTTTTGAAAAAAAATAATACAAATGTTGCACCTTTTGCTGTCTTATTCCGCTTTTCCTTATTTGAGGCAAATATTAAATTATTAATTACATAATATTCCGGTGACTCCTAGTTAAACTTGGAGAATATGCAGGCCTGCTGTGAGCGGCCGGCACATCCAGGGTGCGGCAAAATACAGAGGTTTTTTTACAAATTACCGACAAGGAAAATAAAATAGGGATGGCGCGGCCACAGAAAATTTTTGGAGGGGGGGGGCGGCATAGTAGGTTTTGCACGAGGGCGGTCAGGTGATTAGCGGCGGGCCTGTTTCTATGTATCCCTCTACAGTTCGCGTAATATGTTTGTTTTTGAAAAAAAAAATAGTACACATTTTGCATCTTTTGCTGTCTTATTCTGCTTTTCCTTGTTTAAGACGAATATTATATTATTTATTACATAATATTCCAGTGACTCCTAGTTAAACCTGGAGAATATCTTTGTAGGCCTGCCGTAAGCAGCCGGTACATCCAGGGGGCGGCATAATATAGAGTCTTTTTTATAAATTACCGACAAGGAAAATAGAATGGGGTTGGAGCGGCCACAGAAAATTTCTGGAGGGAGGCGGCATAGTAGGTTTTGTACGAGGGCGGGCAGCAACTAACGGCGGACCTGTATCTATGTATCCTTCTAGAGATCCCTGCCACTAAACTGCGACGGGACAGATATTATGTTGCTTCTGCTGGCCGTAATATTAATTTCTTTTTTTTTTATATTTTAGTTACCTCCAGTGGAAACAAGTGTTATACTGCTAATATCCGCAGTTCTAACTTTATGTGTAGAAATGCCATTTCACAATATGTACAAAATATTTTTAGGAAAAAAATAATTCAATTATTTATCAATTATTTTTAAAAAATTTGTAACTATAGGTGTGTAAATATTTAAAATAAAGAGTGACATCTCAATTTAAGATCTGTATATTTATTATTCAGGATTTAAATAGTATTTTTCCATTCAAGCTCAAATACCAGTCTGTATTAAAAGAGAAAATAAAAATGTCCGTACATTTTTATTTAACAATTTTTACACAAGGGACCGACATAAGTTCGTGTTTGGGATTTAAATGACAACTAAAGTAAGTTAGACCCAAAAGGGTCCTAAAGGGTATGAATATGGCAGTGTAACTTATTTTACGATACAAAATATTATACAATAAAATATATTACCCTAAAAAGTTTTAATGCCCTATAAAGACCTTGAGTCAAAACAGAAAGAGAAATAACGAGTTTTGTTACCGGCTATTGAGCGTTGCGTTAAGGGTTATTACACAGGATAACGATAAAAAATAAACGTTTTTTCCAAAGTTATTAGTTTAATAGTTTTTTGTCAATTATTAGTACAGTTAGTTATAAAATGACGATATAAGTCCGTTTTTGTTACCATGGAATGTAAACTTCTAGTTGACTAGTGGTTTTTAAAATTGGTAAATTTGATGTAAAAAATCATAAAATTGAGGTTGTTATAGGAAAAATTCTTCTTCTTCTTCTTCCGACTTATAGCTAAGCTCTATTGCCTGTTTTCTTGGTTTCTTGATCTATATATATCGTCGCTCCATCTCTTTCTTGGACGTCCCATTGATCTTCTTCCATTTGGCGACTTGTCCTTTGCTAGTCGTAGTATCCTGTTGTTTGCCATTCTTCTTATGTGTTAATCTCATTCCCCTTTTCTTCTTCTTATCCACTGGTTGATACTTTCTATATTACATGTGCGGCTTATGTCTTCACTCCTTTCTCTATCTCGCAGTGTCTTGTTTGTATATCTCCTAAGTATTCTCATTTCAGTTGATTCCAGCATCTTCTGTGTTTACTTGTATCGGGGCTTGTTCCAGGTGTGTAAGTCATAATTGTATATTCTTGTTTTAGTCTCAACGGAGAGGAATGTATGTCTAAATATGGTATTATTGAGACATCCCACTACCCTATTAGCCTTGTTGACTTGATGTTTTACTTCTTCCTCGAATTTTCCGATACTAAATATTTTGATGCCCAGGTAATCGGCCCCCATCACCTGTTCTATTGGTTTATTTTCCACCACCAACTTGCACTTGATCGGCTCTTTTGCTGTTACTATTGTTTTGGTTTTTTTCGGTTCATATCGTATCTATAATATATATAAAACGCAACGTCTCTCTGTCTGTCTGTCCGTTAGTGCGCTTATCACTGGAGAACACTTATCCAATTTACGTGGGTCTTCAAAAAATTTTATCTTTGGGCCAATTTTATGGGACTATTTTTTTACGGTGTTAAGCGTGACATTCGTATGATCTGCGCGATGTATTAACAGGGCTATGTCATCGGCCCATGTTGCTCCAATTCAGATTTTTAAACATGTGTTCCAGTAGGGTGATAAACAACTTTGGGGAAATAGTGTCATCCTGACGCACACCTCTTTCGACTTGGAATTTGCTTGTTTTCTCATGTAATTTAACTGTTGATGTTGCCTGACAGTACAGTCCCTGGCCAAATTATTAAACGCACTGTATTTTTTTTAGTAATTTTATGTTTTTTAAGAGTTTTTATGCAATAATGGTATATTTAAACTACAATATTATTGATTTTTATTTAAAAGAATTGTTGTAGACAACATATTTGTATTTATTTTTAACATATGGCAACACTGTGTTGACAAAGTGATACATGAACGTAAACAAGTACAAACCTGTATCAGTCGCGATCGGAATCGAGTCAGGTACGGACGTGTTTCTGTGGCTTTATGGACTGTGATTGTTTGTTTAACAGTTTTTATACTACTCAGTTATTAGTTTATTTTGTATGCAGTGTTTTAAAAAAGTAATTGGACTATTTTCATTATGGGTAGAAAAGGCGATCTTTCACCACGTAAAAAAGCTGAAGTGAAGGCCTTGTGATTGCGAAAACATTTACAAACCGAGAAATATCACGAAGATTGGAGGTTTCCGAAGCTAGTGTACGACGCATAAAAAGAAAATTGAGTCAGGGAAGGAATTAAGCCCGAAAAGAAAGAAAAGATGCGGTAGAAAACCAATTTTCACTCCACGGTCAGAGAGATGTTTGAAGAAAATTTGTGTAGAAAACAGATTTGCTACCACAAAGGTAATAAAATCACAACTCCAGGATGCTAGCGTAAATGCTTCTGAGCGCACTGTTCGAAGAAAATTGAAAAAAAATTAGATGTTAAGGCCTGTCGCCCCGCCAGGAAGCCCAAGTTAACAGCTGCAATGAAAGCAAAGCGCCTGAAGTGGGCCAAACAATGGCAAGACAAAGATGTGGACTTCTGGAAATCGGTAAGATACAGCAATTTAATCAATAATTGATACATTATTATCATTTTCAGTTAAATAAAGCAAATAAACATGGAAGTTTATATATTTTTCCTATTTTTGACAGGTCTGCTTCAGTGACGAAAGCACATTCGAAATTTTGCAGAATAAAGCTCAGTATGTGCGTCGTCATCATGGAGAAAAGTTTCATCCTGATTGTGTCGTCCCGACGGTTAAACATCCCACCAAAGTGATGATTTGGTCAGTCATCAGCGGCAAGGGCACTGGACGTCTGTACGTCGTCAAAGGAATAATGAGGCAAGATCAGTACAAAGAAGTATTACAAAATCGGTTGATTCCGCAGCTCAGAGAATGGTTTCCAAATGGGGAACCATTCACTTTCATGCAAGATTGAGCTCCCTGCCACACTGCTCGGTCTGTTAAAGCTTTTTTGGCAGAAAAAAATATCCCTCTGTTGGATTGGCCGGGTAATAGCCCCATTGAAAATGTGTGGGAGCTGATGAAAAGAGAAGTGGCTAAAGATGTGATTACCAACAAACCCCAGCTCCTAGAAAAGATTATTCATGTGTGGAATCATCATCCTCAAATGCAGAAGACAGTACAATCTTGCATTGATAGCATGCCGCGCAGAATTAAAGCTTTGATAGCGGCTAAAGGTGGCTCAACTAAATATTGACTTTTACTAACAATAATTTCACTTTTCTTTAAAACTTAATAAACTTATGCTTTTCTAAATTAATGCTGTTTTATTTATGTCAAATAAATAGGTAATTGATTGGATAATATAAAAATAAAAAACAAATCAATTTAAAATAATAAAACGGTACAATATCACTCGGTAATTAATATTTTACATGAAATCTTGCAGTGCGTCTAATAATTTGGCCAGGGACTGTAGATATATCTTAGGATTTCGATGTACCTTGAATCTATACGGCATTCAGCAAGAGCCTTAAAAAGCATATCCTGGTTTACTGAATCGAAGGCCTTCTCATAATCCACGAAGATTAATATTAAAGGCCTATTATATTCGACACACTTTTCCACAATTTTTTTTTTTTTTTTTTTTTTTTTTTTTTTTTTTATGGGTCTAGCTAAGGTGCTGCAGGGAAGTCCCCAAAGCGCTCCAGGAGCGGCACGAGTGCGGAAACAGTCAAAAAGTGATCATTGACACCATAGCCTGCTCGGAATCCAGCTTGTTCGGATGTTTGGTAGAAGTCTAGCTTTATATATATACAGGGTGCCCCATATAATAATAATAATAATAATAATAATTGCTCTCGAATCTCGAATTGCAAACCATCAAGGACACAGTGGCTGTTGAACTGAACACAGACCAACCAAACAATAGACACAATAAAGCAGATTCCGAATTAGCCTCACACACACAAACACTCAGTCGAACACAACAAGACCCACCACCCAGGAGGAGCATAACGCAAAATAATATTGCGAGTACCGCGCAACACCATATCACAGACAGCAACAGGAATAACTCGCCACCCTCAACAACATCCACACAACATCACCTCGAATCACCTCTCATACAAACACTTAAAGCAAAAATGGAGTCACATCTAGCTCGATGGTCAGGCACCGACCCCACAACAAGAAATCCCATCCCTCGTTTAATCTTCAGACAGAGCACGCAACCAATCCTCAACACACTAAACAAGCACATAATACCTCAGTATATAACAGACTTAAGCACAATCGAAGACATTCACACAATAATATACGCAGCAGCAATCACCACTCTAACACAAAATAATCCAAAAACTCCCTCAACGACAGGGCAACCCCAACAGGACAAAATCAAAATTCGGATGGCAAATAAGAATAGAAAACAAAATCAACAACATCAGGAGAGATCTAGGACATCTTACCCAGTTTATAAGCGGAAACGCGTCCAAACGTGTCACACAGGGGGCAAACAAGATCAAATCTAAGTCTCCCAACAGAACACTGCCAGAAATCCTCGATACCTTGAAACAAAAACTAATGTATATGCCGCGAGACTCCGTAGATACAAAGAATCAAATGAGAGGAAAGATACCAACAACCTCTTCCGAAGAAGCGAAAAAAAACAGTTCTACCGGAAAACTATGTACAACAAACAGATAGCAGTGATTGAACCACCAACCAAACAAGAATTCACAGATTATTGGAAAAAGTATCTGGTCAGAACCCAAACGACACAATAATAAACCCCTTGGATCAAAGCCGAAGAAGACAAACATAAACATATGACAGAACAAGAAAATACCACATTAAATACACAAGAAATTACAGAAACTATCAAACACACACACAACTGGAAGTGTCCTGGAATAGACAATATACAAAACTTCTGGTACAAACAGTTTACCACCACACACGAAGCACTCACGCACCAAATCAACAAATCCATTCTACAACCACACACATTTCCCACTTTCCTCACATAAGGAATAACATACGTTAAACCCAAAAGCTCAGACACCACAAACCCGTCAAACTACCGACCTATCACCTGTCTTCCAACCCTATACAAGATCATCACAGCCACAATTTCGAAGAAAATAGAACAACACCTAACAAACAACAATATTCTCACAGAAGAGCAGAAGGGATGCAGGAAAAATAGTCGAGGATGCAAAGAGCAGCTGATTATAGATAGCGTGATTATGGGACAAACCAGAAAAGAACACAGAAACCTTCACATCGGTTACATAGACTATAAAAAAGCCTTCGACTCCATACCCCACAGCTGGTTAATCAGGGCCCTAGAAATCTATAAAATCAATCAACACCTCAGGCAGTTTCTCGCGAAAATTATGAAAACATGGAAAACCAAAATATGCCTAGAAACACAAACCGAACGGATCCAAACAGAAGAGCTGTACATCAGACGGGGTATATTTCAGGGAGACTCGCTCAGTGCTCTATGGTTTTGCCTCTGTCTCAATCCACTCTCAAATATACTAAACAGAACAGAGCATGGCTTCAATATCAGACACCAAAAAGTGAATCAACATAAAATAAACCACCTCCTATATATGGACGACATAAAAACTCTACGCTGCCACACAAACACAGCTGAAAGAACTCCTCAAAATCACAGAAATATTCACCTTAGATGTCAATATGGAATTTGGTATAAGTAAATGCAAAGTGCTCCACATCAACAAAGGCCAATGGAAGTGCCACCATGAGACAGAAACCATCAGCAATGAAACGCTCGATAACATGTTCGACAAAGAAACATACAAATATCTAGGCTTCCAACAAAGCACCAAACTCAACCACACTCACATCAAAACAGAGCTCAGAACCGAATTCAAAAACAGACTGACGAAACTTTTGCAAACAAAACTCAACTCTAAGAATCTCACTAAAGCCATCAACACGTTCGCTATACCTATACTCACATATTCATTTGGTATCATCAAATGGTCACAAACAGACATAGAAAATATTCACATCCTTATACGATCTCAATTCACTAAATACAGGAAATTACACCCCAACGCATGCAAAGAAAGACTTACCATCGAGAGGAAGGCAGGAGGAAGAGGAATTATAGACATCAGATCATTAGACACAAAACAAATACAAACACTTAGGAAATTCTTTCACAGCAAGCAAACCAGCCTCCACACAGCGACAGTGAAAGCAGACAAAAACTACACACCTCTCGACTTAGCCCGGGCAGACCACTCAGCAGACACACACAGTCACACCCAATTACAACAGGAAAAGATGAAAACGTGGTCAGAGAAAACACTCCACGGAAAACACAGATACCACATAGAACAAGACCACGTAAATAAAAAACAATCATACACCTGGTTACGGGATGGGCAGCTATTCCCTGAGACTGAAGGCTTCTTACTTGCCATCCAGGATAAAGTCATAT
This sequence comes from Pachyrhynchus sulphureomaculatus, assembly GCA_019049505.1. Lineage (NCBI taxonomy): Eukaryota > Metazoa > Arthropoda > Insecta > Coleoptera > Curculionidae > Pachyrhynchus > Pachyrhynchus sulphureomaculatus. The sequence continues at coordinate 2,310,076 of CM032454.1, forward strand.
TAACCAGAAACTACCAAAAGCATATCATCAAAGACCCGACTATTGCAGAGGACAGGTGTAGGAAATGCCACCAGCAGAAAGAAACGATCGAACACATAACGAGCGGATGTAAAATATTGGCCGGAACGGAGTACACAACCAGGCATGATTCAGCTGCCAAAGTGGTTCACCAAGCACTGGCTACAACATACAGACTCATAGAAAACACAGATCCCTACTACAAATACACGCCAACATCCATACTTGAAAATAAAGATTACAAGCTCTACTGGGATATCGGTATCCATACAGATAAAACAGTCTCCGCCAATAGACCCGATATTACTTTTCAGTGCAAAGAAGGAAAAGTCACCTATCTGATTGACATAGCTGTCCCCAACGACATAAACATCCAAGCGAAATACACAGAAAAAATTTCCAAATACACAGACCTTGCAACGGAAATAAAAATGCTATGGAGACAGGAAAAAGTCATCATTGTCCCCCTCATTATATCAGCCACAGGCCTTACACCAATAACATTCACACCACATTTAGTGCAATTGGGACTCAACACGGACATACACAGAAACATTCAGAAGTCGGTGATTTTGAAAACATGTAACATTGTTAGGTCATTCTTTAATACGGAATGGTAGTAGCGTTTGTGCTGACTTGGTTTTGGCCCGTCAGCCAAACATGGAGCCACATTGATCAAATGTGAGAAAGAAGAACTTTTTGTTATGATAATAATAACCACAGAGCGACAGTGAAAGCAGACAAAAACTACACACCTCTCGACTTAGCCCGGGCAGACCACTCAGCAGATACCCACAGTCACACCCAATTACAACAGGAAAAGATGAAAACGTGGTCAGAGAAAACACTCCACGGAAAACACAGATACCACATAGAACAAGACCACGTAAATAAAAAACAATCATACACCTGGTTACGGGATGGGCAGCTATTCCCTGAGACTGAAGGCTTCTTACTTGCCATCCAGGATAAAGTCATATTAACCAGAAACTACCAAAAGTATATCATCAAAGACCCGACTATTGCAGAGGACAGATGTAGGAAATGCCACCAGCAGAAAGAAACGATCGAACACATAACGAGCGGATGTAAAATATTGGCCGGAACGGAGTACACAGCCAGGCATGATTCAGCTGCCAAAGTGGTTCACCAAGCACTAGCCACAACATACAGACTCATAGAAAACACAGATCCCTACTACAAATACACCCCAACATCCATACTTGAAAATGAAGATTACAAGCTCTACTGGGATATCGGTATCCATACAGATAAAACAGTCTCCGCCAATAGACCCGATATTACTTTTCAGTGCAAAAAAGGAAAAGTCACCTATCTGATTGACATAGCTGTCCCCAACGACACAAACATCCAAGCGAAATACACAGAAAAAATTTCCAAATACACAGACCTTGCAACGGAAATAAAAAGGCTATGGAGACAGGATAAAGTCATCATTGTCCCCCTCATTATATCAGCCACAGGCCTTACACCAATAACATTCACACCACATTTAGTGCAATTGGGACTCAACACAGACATACACAGAAACATTCAGAAGTCAGTGATTTTGAAAACATGTAACATTGTCAGGTCATTCCTTAATACGGAATAGTAATAGCATTTGTGCTGACTTGGTTTTGGCCCGTCAGCCAAACATGGAACCACATTGATCCACATTGATCAAATGTGAGAAAGAAGAACTTTTTGTAATAATAATTTTACATCAAACCCAAAAGTTCAGACACCACAAACCTGTCAAACCACCGACCTATCACCTGTCTTCCAACCCTATACAAGATCATCACAGCCACAATTTCCAAGAAAATAGAACAACACCTAATAGACAACAATATTCTCACAGAAGAGCAGAAGGGATGCAGGAAAAATAGTCGAGGATGCAAAGAACAGCTGATCATAGATAGCGTGATTATGGGACAAACCAGAAAAGAACACAGAAACCTTCACATCGGTTACATAGACTATAAAAAAGCCTTCGACTCCATACCCCACAGCTGGTTAATCAGAGCCCTAGAAATCTATAAAATCAACCAACACCTCAGGCAATTTCTCGCGCAAATTATGAAAACATGGAAAACCAAAATACGCCTAGAAACACAAACCGAACGCATCCAAACAGAAGAGCTGTACATCAGACGGGGTATATTTCAGGGAGACTCGCTTAGCGCTCTATGGTTTTGCCTCTGTCTCAATCCACTCTCAAATATACTAAACAGAACAGAGCATGGCTTCAATATCAGACACCAAAAAGTGAATCAACATAAAATAAACCACCTCCTATATATGGATGACATAAAACTCTACGCTGCCACAAAAACACAGCTGAAAGAACTCCTCAAAATCACAGAAATATTCACCCTAGATGTCAATATGGAATTTGGTATAAGTAAATGCAAAGTGCTCCACATCAACAAAGGCCAATGGAAGTACCACCATGAGACAGAAAATATCAACAATGAAACACTCGATAACATGTTCGACAAAGAAACATACAAATATCTAGGCTTCCAACAAAGCACCAAACTCAACCACACTCACATCAAAACAGAGCTCAGAACCGAATTCAAAAACAGACTGACGAAACTTTTACAAACAAAACTCAATTCTAAGAATCTCACTAAAGCCATCAACACGTTCGCTATACCTATACTGACATATTCATTTGGTATCATCAAATGGTCACAAACAGACATAGAAAATATTCACATCCTTATACGATCTCAATTCACCAAATACAGGAAATTACACCCCAACGCATGCAAAGAAAGACTTACCTTCGAGAGGAAGGCAGGAGGAAGAGGAATTATAGACATCAGATCATTACACACAAAACAAATACAAGCACTCAGGAAATTCTTTCACACCAAGCAAACCAGCCTCCACACAGCAACAATCAAAGCAGACAAAAACTATACCCCACTCGACTTATCCCGGGTACACCACGCAGCAGATACACACAGTCACACCCAATTACAACAGGAAAAGATGAAAACGTGGTCAGAGAAAACACTCCACGGAAAACACAGATACCACATAGAACAAGACCACGTAAATAAAAAACAATCATACACCTGGTTACGGGATGGGCAGCTATTCCCGGAAACAGAAGGCTTCTTACTTGCCATCCAGGATAAAGTCATATTAACCAGGAACTACCAAAAGCATATCATCAAAGACCCAAATATTACAGAAGATAGATGCAGAAAATGCCACCAACAGAAAGAAACGATCGAACACATAACAAGCGGATGTAAAATATTAGCCGGAACGGAATACACAGCCAGACATGACTCAGCGGCAAAAGTGGTTCACCAAGCACTAGCCACAACATACAAGCTTATAGAAAACACAGATCCCTACTACAAATACACACCAACATCCGTACTTGAAAATAAAGATTATAAACTCTACTGGGACATCAGTATCCATACAGATAAAACAGTCTCCGCCAATAGACCCGATATTACTTTTCAGTGCAAAAAAGAAAAGTCACCTATCTAATTGACATAGCTGTCCCCAACGACACAAACATCCAAAACGAAATACACAGAAAAATTTCCAAATACACAGACCTTGCAACGGAAATAAAAAGGCTATGGAAACAAGAAAAAGTCATCATTGTCCCCCTCATTATATCAGCCACAGGCCTTACACCAACAACATTCACACCACACTTAGAACAATTAGGACTCAACGCAAACATACACAAAAACATTCAGAAGTCAGTGATTTTGAAAACATGTAACATTGTCAGGTCATTCCTTAATACACAATGGTAATGCGTTTGTGCTGACTTGGTTTGCGCCCGTCAGCCAAACATGGAACCACATTGACCAAATGTGAGAAAGAAAAACATAATAATAATAATAATTTTATTTCCTCTTTTCGGCAAAACAACATTAATATTACACTTTACATTATACATTTCAATATTTCTGCTACAAAAAGAAGAAAAAGGAGCTGAAAACAATTAAAACTGTTCAAAGTTCAACCCCATAAACTACATCATCTAGCATAAATGTTCATGAATTAAAGAAAATAATAAAACTAAACGAGATAGAGAGAGGGGGAGAGAAAGAGATAGAAATGCGACAAAAATTAACCTAATTAACTAATTAGTTTAAAATACTTTTTATCCGCTTTCTAAATATCTCACGTTTAAGGGTTTTTAAAGCAACAGGTACGGTATTATAAAGTTTATAATTATTGTAGGAAAAGCTTCTTTTAAAAAGAGCCTTTCGGTGAGGTGGTGGAGATATAAGTCCACCAAATCTTAAATTCAACCTATGAACGTCTGTTCTATAAATAATTTTATTTGTTAGGTATGGTGGCAGTTATTAACAACAAAAACAAGAAACATTACCAAAGAATATAGTCTACGTCTATCCTGCATATTCAACCACTTAGCATCCTCTAATTTGGGCGACACGGACTGAAATTTTCTTATACCATAAATGAAACGTAAACAGCACTTTTTAAATTCTATTTAAGTTTACTTTATCTAAAGACGGTCCATACATAATATCACAATAATTAAAGTGACTTAAAACAAGGGAATCTGCCAATTTTACCTTGAGAGATTCTTTCAAAAGATGTCGATGTGGGTAAAGCATTTTCAGTGACATATAGGCTCTTTGTATAATATGCCCTACGTGTTCTTTGAAACGCAAATCTGTATCTATTATAACACCTAAATTTTTTGAACTATTTTGCAATTCCAAACGCTAACCAGCAATGTTTATACTGATACCACGCTGCAAACGGTCCCTATGTTTACCAAAAATCATGACAGATGATTTATCAGGGTTAATTAGCAAACCATGGCGCTCCGAAAACTCCACCAAAGCACTTAAATCATTATTTACCATTGCTTCAGCCATTCTCCAATCACTAGACAAAAAGGAGTACAATAGTTGAGTGTCATCGGCATAGAGATATGACTTGACATGCTTCAAACAAGAAATAAAATTATTCGTATAAATTGTAAAAAGTAGAGGTCCCAATATGGAGCCCTGTGGCACGCCACACTTCACCAATTCTCTCGATGACTGCCCCATGGACGTTTCAACGTACTGGAGTCTGTTGCTCAAATATTTCCAACAAACCCGATACCACTATTCGAAAAACCAACAAAATTTAGAACAGCTAACAGTAAGTCATGGTATATATATAAAGCTAGACTTTGTATATACTTAATTTTAAAATTCTATAAATTGTTGTGTCTTATTTTTCGATTTTTATTTTAAATTCTTCGATAAAAACATTTTTTAGCGTTCGATTACTAAAAGTTTTAACTTCTGTGGCAACAAGATCAGGTTTAACTTTTAGACCCTTTTAGTAAATCTGGCTGTAAATATTTGGTCTCCAAGTTCCGTGAAAATGCCAATAAATTTAATAAATAAAAAATACATTTATTTGTGAGTTCAAGTATGTTACTTTTTATTTATCTACATTAATGGTAATCATTAATCAAGACCTCTAACCTCAATATCATGGTCGCTATGTACAGTAATTCTTCCTTCTTCTTCTATAAATACGGGAGATCTGTATGCCAAATATCTTATAAAAACGTCCATGTCGACTTCTCCGATTACCATATTTTTTATATTGTCGGACAGGGCTGTGAATGCGTCACCACCTAAAACGATGGTATATTGTGAGAGAACTGTGGGTGATACAAAAAAAACTGATACCAGATACGATTTCAGCACCCAAAAATACATAACATTGAGATGTATTGGTTTAAAAAGTTTTTACGAATATTTTTTTTGTTGGCCTGTGCTATTTTTCAGAATACCTTTTGTCATTTCAACAAAAGGGATTTACAAAGTTTCCATGTTTTATATGTGAGTGGGACAGCAGAGCAAGGGATCAACATTGGTCCAAAAAACAATGGTCCCTAAGAAAAGCTTTAACACCTGGCGAGAAGAACATTTTGCATAAAACTTTAGTAGACTCAAAAAAGATTCTGCTACCACCACTATACATCAAGTTAGGCTTAATAAAACAATTTGTGAAATCCTTGCCTAAAGATGGCGAATGTTTTAAATATTTGTGTAAAAGATTTCCTCATTTATCAGAAGCCAAACTGGAAGAAGGGGTTTCGTTGGGCCTGATATTCGTAAAATGACGTTCGATTCCAACTTTGAAGCAAGGATGATTAGAAAGGAAAAGGAGGCTTGGATATCATTTAAAGAAGTTGTAGCTAAGCTTTGGGCAATGTAAAAGACCCTAGCTATGAACTTATCGTAGCTAATATGATAAACGAGTTCTAAAATCTAGGTTTTTTTTTTTTTTTTTTTTTTTTTTTTATGGGTCTAGCTCACGTGCTGCAGGGAAGTCCCTAAAGCGCTCCAGGAGCGGCACGAGTGCGGAAAAGGCGATTCACGTGGTTCTTGAATCGCTGTAAATTGTACTCGGTGGGAAACACAGCGCTGGGCAAATTATTCCAAAGGGATGACGTTCTCCATATAAAAGATTGCTTGAAAAGCGTTGTACGCGGAGTAACAAGCTGAACCTCATACGGATGCGAAGCACCAGCGCGACGTGTATTTCTAACATGCACCGCTTTGGGAGGAATTAAGCGGACTACATCCTTCCAACACTTTCCATGAAAATACTTGTAGAACAGACTCAAGTCGCCAAACCGTTCTTCGATGTTCCAGCGAATCAAGGCCGCCGGTCAATTCCGGGTCCCCAATCAGACGGACCGCTCTTCTCTGAACAGAATCCAACAAATGCAGTGTATGTTTGGGAGCGGAGCCCCAAACGTGGGAGCAGTATTCCATAGTTGGTCGAATTTGGGCTTTGTAAAGAATTAACAGTTGCTGTGGGGTGTAAAGCTTTCTAGTTCTAAATAATATTCCCAACTTTTGAGAAGCTCTCCTTGCTATGCCTGCAACATGTTCATGCCAAGATATATTTGCTCCCAAACTAACGCCTAACAAATTGAGCGACGATGCTAGGGGAATGGAGTGCCCCGACATAACCTTGTCGGGTTCAGCAACGTTAACTTTTTTAGAAAAAAACTGCCGCTTGGGTTTTTGTAGCGTTAAATTCCACTTGGTTACTGTCACCCCAAGATAGAATTTCTTCCAGGTCTTTGTTAAGTTGAACGACCTCCTGCTGTCTGCGGATACTCGCCTGAGCAGCCGATGTCCGAGCGTTCAAGGTGAATGAAGAGACAAGCGTACTGTCATCTGCAAAGCTATAGATTGGATTCCCGGTCTTTTCCAGCAGATCGTTAATGTAAATGAGAAAGAGAGTAGGAGACAGTATGGAGCCCTGGGGCACACCGGCGTTGATAGTGAAGGTGTTAGAATCCGTCGACCGCCACTCGTAAAGAACGCTCTCTGAGGAAACATGAGAGCCACAAACAGAACCTTTCAGACATACCATAAGAGCGTAACTTAGCCACAGTCCATCGTGCCAAACACGGTCGAATGCCTTGGATATGTCAAGAGCAACCGTTCGAGATTCTCCAAAGTGTTCAATTGCGTTGTTCCAAACATGTGTTACATAAGTCAGAAGATCTCCTGTTGATCTATGTTTACGAAAACCATATTGGTGATCGCTAATAATATTGAATCGTTCAAGATATTTTAGAAGATGCTCATTGATAACCTTTTCCATACGACTTTCGATATTATTGAAAGCAGTGCAACTGGTCGGTAATTATTTGGCAAGGTCTTCTTACCTTTTTTAGGTATCGGCTGAACCGTGGCACATTTCCAGCAGGACGGAAATATTCCCTTTCTGTAGGATAGGTTAAAAAGTCTACAGAAAACTGGTGTTAGTTCCCTTGCACAGTTTTTGAAAACTATGGCAGGTATTCCGTCAGCGCCAGAAGCCTTCTTGGTGTCTAGCTTCATTAAAATACGCTTTATGATGCGCTGTCTGAAGACAACATCGGGCATCCTTGACTGCAATATGGGAATAGTAGGTGGTGTTTTTCCTTGGAAATCGACAGTAGAATGTGAAGCAAAGAGTTCAGCCAACAAGTTCGCTCTCTAAACAGGTGTGGTTGCAATGGAATTATCTGGCCGTGTGAGTGGTGGTATGCTGGATTTGGTAAAATTTTGACTAACTGCCTTCGCGACTGCCTAAAAGGACCTGGAATTGTTGGGACAAGCGAGAAGTTTGTTTCTAATTCGTTGATTGTGTGCCTCCTTGGTTTCGTCGATAATTCCCTTGCATCTGTTCCGGGCATGAACAAAGATGTTACGATTTACGGTGTTAGAATTTTCACGCCATTGTCTGATGAGCGGTTGTCTGATGAGCCTTAAAATCCACTTCTTGCACAACCATCTTGACTTGTTTCCTAAAAACTTAGGCGATGTGAGTGAAGAGCAGGGGGAATGGTTCCATCAGAACATAATGGAGATGGAGAGAAACGGTACCAGGGACGATGGAATATCAACATGATGGGTAATCACTGTTGGTGACTTCATGGAGAACAACAAAATGCATCACAACGGAGAAAAAGCTATATAAGAAACTTCACAGAGAGAAGGGAAAGGAAATTTAAAAAAAATAAGTACCTAAAATATTCGCATTGAAGTGAAATATGTTATCGTGAGTAAAAATTGTAGCCTAATCAAATAAACGTACGGTTTAAGTTTTTATTTTTTATGTATCAAATTTTCCCTATTTTGAAATTTAATCGATGTCATATTGTGAGAAAACTGTGGGTGATACAAAAAAACTGATACCAGATACGATTTCTACCACACAAAAATTCATAACACTTAGATGTATTGGTTTAAAAAGTTTTTACAAATATTTTTTTTGTTGACCTGTGCTATTTTTCACAATACCTTTTGTCATTTTAATTGCTTCATTTTTTCTAAGTGACAAATACCATCCTCGTTTACTTACAATTGTAAATAAATAACGGAATTGTTTATTTTAGAGATGTTGAAGTAAGAAATGTGACTTTTGTTTTTCAGTTTTAAACGATTTACTGTTTAAAACGATTTTAAATGAAATTCGGATAGGGCTGACTAGAGCAGGTTGGAATATCAATACTTATTGACATTAGAGGTTATTATTATTATCTGAACAAAAAAGCAAAATCCGACGTGACAAATTGTTAGACAATTATGATCACGTCTCACGTTCGTTTGGTTAGTGATCATGGATCAAAGTTCATTTGATGTGCGTTAGCATTTGCTGGATTTCGTGGCTTTATACATGCTTTGACACATACCTTGATCATTCGCCCGTGAAATTCAACATAGTTGCTTAGAAAAATGACTTCCACAGGGTTGTTTATTTGTTGAGTCACAATCTCAAGTTATTGTCGAGGCAATCGAACCGAAATTTGAGAAGATATGCCACCTAGTCTCGTAATGTTTTGACGTTGTGGATATTTTTCATTCCAGAAAGAATATATTTGGGTCATACAGCCTCTTCGTGATGAATTATATTCCTGGTAGCAGTTATACAAGTTATCGCTGAATCAATTTTATTTCTTTTTTATTTTATTTAAGCGGGCTACATCCTTCGAACACTTCCCATGTAGAACAGACTCAAGTCACCAACCATTCTTCGATGTTCCAGCGAATCAACGCCGCCGGTCAGTTCCGGGTCTCTAATCAGACGAACAGCTCTTCTCTGGACAGAATCCAACAAATGCAGTGAATGTTTGGGAGCGGAGCCCCAAACATGGGACCAGTATTCCATAGTTGGTCGAATTTGAGCTTTGTAGAGAATTAACAGTTGTTCTGGAGTATAAAGCCTTCTGGTTCGAAATAATAGTCTCAACTTTTGAGAAGCTCTCCTTGCTATGCCTGCAACATATTCATGCCAGGACATATTTGCTCTCAAATTAACGCCCAACAAATTGAGTGACGATGTTAGGGGAATGGAGTGCCCCGACATAACCATGTCGTGTTCAGCAACTTTTTTTGGAAAAAACTGCCGCCTGGGTTTTTGTAGCGTTAAATGCCACTTGGTTACTCTCACCCCAAGATAGAATTTCTTCCAGGTCTTTGTTAAGTTGAACGACCTCCTGCTGTCTGCGGATATTCGCCTGAGCAGCCGAAGTCCGAACTTTCAAAGTGACTGAAGAGATAAGCGTACTGTCATCTGCAAAGCTGTAGATTGGATTCCCGGTCTTTTTCAGCAGATCGTTAATGTAAATGAGAAAGAGAGTAGGAGACAGTATGGAGCCTTGGGGCACACCGGCGCTGATAGTGAAGGTGTTAGAAAGAAATCCGTCGACCGCCATTCGTAAAGAACGCTCTCTGAGGAAACATGAGAGCCATAAACAGAGCTTTTCAGACATATATGAATCAACATTTGCCATCGACTTTACTGAATTATTATTTTGTAGAGTAGTACGGTACGTTATAGTAAGGTGAGGTAGAGTAGGATAGCTTAGGGCAGCTAAGGATACGATAGGTTAGGATAGGATGGTGAAATATAATATAGGCTAAAGTAGAATAGGATGAAAGAGGATAAGACATGCCAGTTTCGGAGAGAATAGGACAGTATAGGATAGGATATGCTATGATATGACAAGAGAGGGAATGACAGAACAGAAAGCAACAAAACAGGACAAGAATGAATAATATCTCATGAAATCGAGAGAGAGAATGGAATATAAACATTTTTGCAGAAATGCAGGTCAGTTATGTAGTGTTTATGTAAATTAGGGACAGGGAGACTCTTGAGGTGATTATTAGAATGCCAGAGGTGTAACTTCTAATAATATATATATATATATATATATATATATATATATATATATATATATATATATATATATATATATATATATAGTTTTGGGTATCTAGTAACTGTATCGGGGTTATAGAAAAACACCTATATTTTTAGAACTTACCGTCCGCTATAAAAGATGGCACTACAATTTTATAAGTTTCGTTTAAATCAATATCATTATAATATGGAATATCGCATTTTTGACAGCGTACTTTTAAACTTGTCACTCGATCTCCTAGAGAGCGTGTGAGGTCGTAAACGACGTGAATTCCTAAAAATAATATACTATTATTAGTACTGTAGTTAGTAATTTTGTTGTCTAACAGATGTTGTGATTAGTGCTGCTGTTAGTACTCTATGTTGTCTTACAGATGTCGTGATTATTTTATGAGACCTATGTGTATAATAATCATGGCCAAAAATATTAAGCACCCAACAGCAAAACAAAGTAATACAGTGTTAAATTCGTAGATTATATCTTTAAATGCTCCTTGTTTTTCTACAAATTTATATTTATTTATGTTGTTGTATATATATATATATATATATATATATATATATATATATATATATATATATATATATATATATATTGGGTCTTGAAAATTGCAAATAACTCAAGGAACACAGATCGCAGCGACACCACTAAACGTTCTTTGGAAAGGTGATACTTCGAGCGTTACTTTGAATGTATAAACATCGAAATTGGTGCAGTGGTTGGAAAGTTGTTTGCGTTTGAAAATGGAGAAAAGTAATAAAAAAATGCACTATATTTTGCAATATTATTACGACAAAGGGAATAACGCTGCGCAGCCTTGTGAAAAAATGTGTGCTGTGTACGGGGAAGATACTTTATTGGCTGCGCGGAAATAGTTCGCTCGCTTTGGTTCTGGTAATTTTGTGTGAAAGATGAGTCACGCTCTGGTCGTCCATTCACTGAAAAAGTTGATAAAATTCTTGAAAAAGTCCAGCAGGATGAGCGTATCAGCAGTGTCGATATTGGTATGTAGTTAGGCACTGACCACAAAACGGTTTTGAACCATTTACACAAAGCATTTACAAAAAGAAGTTCGATGTATGGGTTCCTCATGAGTTGAGCGCCAAAAACATGATATACCGAATTAACATCTGCGATGCGCTGCTGAAATGAGCCATTTCTGAAACGTGTCATAACCGGTGATGAAAAATGGATCACGTACGACAATCGGAAGCGTAAAAGATCGTGGATAAGGAATGGTTAGCCGTCACAAACGTTCGCGAAGCCAGGATTGACGCCGAAAAAGGTGATGTTGTGTGCTGTGGACAACTAGAGAGATTATGCCAGGCAATTTAAAGAAAACGGCCCGAATTGATTAATAGGAAAAGGTGTTGTCTTCCATCATGACAACGCCCGACCACACACTTTTTTGATGACCCGTCAAAAATTGCGAGAGCTTGGTTGGGAAGTTTCGATGCATCCACCGTATAGTCCAGACATAGCACCCTCTGACTATCACTTGTTCCGTTCTCTGCAGAACTCTCTCAATGGAATTAAGCTGCTTTCAAAAGATTCTTGTGAAAACGACTTGATTCAGTTTTTCAACCAGAAACCACAGAAGTTCTTCACCGATGGCATCAAGGCTCTACCCGAAAAATGGCGAAAACATTGTCGCATATTTGATTTAAATAAATTCATTTTCACACTATAAGAAAACCAGTTGAATTTTACTAAAATATATATATATATATATATATATATATATATATATATATATATATATATATATATATATATATAGATATATATATATATAAATCGAAAGTTAACTTTTGGGAAAACCCTTGTGAGGAAATAGAGATAAGCAATCAAAGATCTTTAGGCTCTAGTTTCTATTTTTAATTTTTTTTAATCAAGCTTTCGCTGCTTAATTGGTACCTTCTTCCGGATACTGAAATGCAAACAAACGACAGAAAGAAAATTAAGACGCTTGTCAGGACGTGTGATATATAAGTTTATGTTGTAACCGTTTTTTCTCTAATTAAGTACGTATGTTGAGCATTTCACTAACCACGTAGCAAACACAATCATACAAAGAACATGAGAACAGCATATTTGGAGAATTATAAAAGTATTAAAAGGTTAAATAATACCAATAACATTTCTAAAGGTTCTTTTTAGAACCGTAATGGTACTCCATTTCTAAATTTATATTTGACGTAACGTTTAGTAACTTAGAGGGATTCTTGATCCGCCACTGGTTATTGTTGGTACTAGATTTCGTCAGAAAGCCAACACAAAGTATCAAGTTTATATTCATTAGGGTTCGAGTGTAACATTTCGACAACATGTTATTATTGGAAAAATTATTTTTAAAAAAACTTCTTAAAAATCACGCAACACATTTAGAACGAAAAAGGGAAGGTCTACTTTACTCGAAATTAATTCTCTCTTTCGTTACTTTTAATTGGTTTGGTGTTAGCAAATAAGTATAAACAGAGTTCAATCCTTTTATGTCTTTTTTATGATTGAGATTGTTTTTGCAAGTTTTTATCTAGCATATATATATATATATATATATATATATATATATATATATATATATATATATATATATTAGGGTGTCCGTTATTTACCAATTTGGTTTTTGACTTTGCAGCGCCCCTAAAATTTTTAGTTTATGACCTAAAAAGAAATATCAGACCCATATAAGCCCTTAATATTAGTATTAAACCGTGCCACAACGACACACACAATTTTTTTGTTCCTCAACCAGTTCATATAAAGCTGTGGCAATCAACGATTTTTGTAGTAAATTGAACGCTCTACAAAAATTTCTTTGTAATTTTTTCGATAAATTCACTTGCTTAAAAGTTATTCAAGGTCAAAGTTCAACTAAAAATAACTTATTAATTTTCTTTGTATTTTGACCGAAAAAACTATCATTATTTATATTAAAATTTATTGTTTATTGCAAGAAATATCTGATTTCAACTATTTTGTTGGATCTGTTAAAATTATTGAAAAGAGGAATGTAAAATTTATCAAAAAGAAAGTCCGATAAACTTAAAATTTCGTATTTACAATTATTTGAATGAAAAAATGAAACTCGTAGTTACCCATGCGCATTGAAGAAAAATTTAGTACCTTGACTAGTCGGCTCAGTGTGTCGACTATGGTCAGCTGTTAGCAAAATTCTCTGTCGTCAAATATTGGAGATGAACCATTCCGTTAAAGCACTTTGTTGTGATACGACTGCTTCTAACCTAGGTTGGAGAAACGGAGCTGCAGTGATTTTAGAACGCAAACTTGAGAGAGATTTGTTATACCTCCCCTGTAGACATCACATATATGAATCGGTATTATCCTGCGTTCACTCTACAAAGATGCCAGGCACAACCGGACCAAATGTACCAATATTTGAAAAATTTCAAAGTGAATGGAGCTCTATAAATAATACTAAATATAAGTCTGTACAGAAAAATAAATTGAAGAAAATACTACGAGATCAAATACCAGAAGTGACTGCAAAAATTGATGAATTTTTAAATACTCTTTTACCACGTGATGACTATCGAGAACTCTTGGAATTGAGTAAAATCTTTCTAGAGACAATGGACTCTGAAAATATAAAATGTTATAAACCTGGAGCATTCCACCACGCTCGATGGATGTCCAAAGCAATTTATTATTTAAAAATTTATATTTTCCGAAACTGTTTCAATTTAACCAAGGAAGACGAAAAAAGTGTTCTAGAAATTTCTTTATTTATTGTTTTTGTATACGTTCCATTTTGGTATACGGCACCGTTAGCTGCAACTGCTCCGAATCAAGATCTAAAATTTCTAAAAGCAGTCTATAATTATCAAACAATTGATAAACAGTTATCCGAAGTAGTTTTGGCGAAGTTCAGAAACCATTTATGGTATTTAAGTCCTGAAGCAGGAGCTTTATCATTTTTCGATGAAAGTATTTCTTCTGAAGTAAAGCAAAAAATGGTGGCGGCTTTAACATCAAGCGAAGAGGATGAACTTGACTTTCCTAAACGCTTTATTTTCAATTCAAAAGATTTTAATTGGTTTCTTGACAAAAACGTTGATTATTTTATTAATTCTAATTCCGTCAAATTTTTCGAAAGATTTAATATCGATACAAATTTTCTTCTATTAGATGATAGTAAATGGTCAAATCATCCAGATTATTTAAAAGGTTTGGAAATTGTTAAGCATCTAAAAGTGGTCAATGATTCTGCAGAACGAGCTGTCAAACTAACTGAAGAATATATTAATACTCTAGCTAAAGCACGAAGATCAAAAACAGTATGTCGTTCAAACTGTAAGTGAATATAAAAAAAAAAATTCCAAATGCCACCAAAGAATGTTAAAATAAATTTTGTTCATCAATTTGTTGGAAAAGTCATTAAATCTCTCACATTTTTACCAATGAATTATAATATTTTAAGCTTAACTTATATCGTCAGTTAAATTTTTTGGTAATCGAATGTTTAACACTAATTTTGGTTATGATAAGTTGAAATCAAATATTTCTTGCAATAAACAATAAATTTTAATATAAATAATGATAGTTTTTCGGTCAAAATACAAAGAAAATTAATAAGTTATTTTTAGTTGAACTTTGACCTGGAATAACTTTTAAGCAAGTGAATTTATCGAAAAAATTACTAAGAAATTTTTGTAGAGCGTTCA
The DNA here is from genome assembly GCA_019049505.1 of Pachyrhynchus sulphureomaculatus. Taxonomy (NCBI): domain Eukaryota; kingdom Metazoa; phylum Arthropoda; class Insecta; order Coleoptera; family Curculionidae; genus Pachyrhynchus; species Pachyrhynchus sulphureomaculatus. The sequence goes on from CM032454.1 coordinate 2,325,523, forward strand.
ATTTACTACAAAAATCATTGATTGCCACAGCTTTGTATGAACTGGTTGAGGAACAAAAGAATTAATTGCAAAAAGTACAAAAATCCCATGTTATTTAAATGGGAAATGAATCGTCGTTATGGCACGGTTTAATACTAATATTAAGAGCTTATATGGGTCTGATATTATTTTTTAGGTCATAAACTAAAAATTTTAGGGGCGCTGCAAAGTCAAAAACCAAATTGGTAAATAACGGACACCCTATATAATATATATATATATATATATATATATATATATATATATATATATATATATATATATATATATGTATGTATGTATGTAGAACTTTAAGTGAATTAGACTATGAAGGTTCTCTTTTCTAATATTTGGCATTAACATGATCGTTAATTAATTCATCCTAAGTAGTTACTTTAATATCAAAATCCATAAAAATGTAAACCTTTTGGCTGATATTAATCTGTATTATAATTTTTATTTATTAATCTTACTTTTAAATTAAATGTTATTAGTTTTTTTTGTTAATAGGTATAAAATGATCTTGTTTTAGAGAAAATAAATTAATTTTATTGAAAATAAATTCAAGAAACAATCGGAGCATCATGAACTCTAATATTGCATAAGGTGATTTTATAATGCAAAAGGTTCATTGAATTATGTGAAATTGTGAGCCATGTAAATAATGGAAATTTTAAAAAAAATTTTATTAGATACAGTTTAAAAGTAAATAAAGATATTTCGGCACACAATATAACAAAGCGTGTTTTATTTTAAATGAAAATTGGCAAGTTTTTAGTATTGCCCAGCAACAAACGAGCGCTTCATGAATTCTGGTTGGAGAAAAGCTGATTTACCTGATACTTGCAACAATTTTGTTTCCGATGCTATTCTTTGGTTATTGTAATCACCAGCTGCTTGCTCTAATACTTCTTTAATATATTTACCCTGGAGTTCTCCTATATTTACAGTATTAGAAAATGGCTGAGATGTCACCATATCGTTGTAAGTAATGTCTAAAATTTAATTTATTTAAAATTATAAATGACTATATCAACGCATTAAAAAACCAAAAAAGCTCTGTTAGATACCCCAATATTTGAAAATGACATTTAGCGACAGTAAAACCGCAGATATTGTCGAATTATCTGCGCAGTGGTACTGAATTATTCGTTCAATGCTTGACTACTGTTAGCCTTAATAGCTGTCTACAGAGCGTTGTTCGTAAAAGCTGCTGAACACCCAGTATATGGTATAGTAGGGAATTCTTTGTCATTTCTAATTTTTTTAAACCTTCGACTAACCTAGCATATTTTTCTTCCTGTTACCGTCGAATTTATTGGCAGTTTTCATGGCTAAGTATACTGGTCTGTATTACTATATGTTGTCTGTAGTAATAGGGTGCCAAAAGTGAAAATTTCGATATGACAGCACTTTCTGAGTTAGTTATCTACTATAATCATTTATATCCAGCGTATTAGGACTTTATATCTTATTTTAAGCTGAAATTAACTTTATATATATTTTTTTTAACTTTCCCCGACCCTTCGTATTTAATAGAATACAAACATCACAATAAACTTACTTCCAATTTCAATGTCATTACGCAGGCCACCAGCATTTATAAAACTGATTGCAGCTTGCGCCCAAGAGTCAGTTGTTCCACCATTTTGAGCATACTGAAACAATAGTTATCTTAAATTTTGAAGTATTTCTAGTTGTTGCAGATAAATGATAAAAGTTTTTATATTTTAATAACAATTTTGGCACAAAATGACATATACAAAGGAAATATCTTCACTTTTTAACATCTGGGCAGGGACGGATCCAGCGAGGGGCGATTGGAGTGATCCCTCCAGGTCAACCTAACTTAACCAAATAAAGAATAGTAAAAATATAAAAGTGTGTATATATTAACCCTAATAGCTCTAAAAAGAATAAACTTAAGTCGGTACAATATCTTTAGGGATGGTCGTAATTTTGCTTTAAACGAATACTACTAGGGGTGGTGGAGTACTGCTTGCTTTGAGCAAGACCTTCAACGCAACTAAAATTGATTTTCATTTTTCGCTTCCTAATGTTGGTATGATCGCTATAAGATTGGAATTGTCCCATCGTGCGGTTTGCATTCTTCTGATTTATGTCCCACCTAACAGTAATGCTGTTGCCTATGACACTCTATTTGAAGAAATGCTGGACTCTGGTTATTTTACTAATGAAGACGACTTACTAGTATTAGGGGATTTCAATCTTCCTACTTATGGAAATTATGTTATGGATGTCTCTTATAGAGATAACCAAATTTCTTCTTTACTTGAAGTATGTGAGTTTTTATCTTTAGATCAATTTAATTGTAATTATAACGAAAATAATCGCCTGTTAGATCTTGTATTTAGTAGGACTCCACTTCATGTATATCGCGCGGATTATCCTTTGATACCATTGGATCTTCATCACCCTGCCTTACAGATGTCAATTCTGGTTGAGCATATTCATGATAAATTTTCCCTTCTTCAGACTCAAAGATATAACTTTCGAAGAGCGAATTACCCATCCCTTTACAACGACATTCTACAAACAGATTTTTCATTCTTGGGGTCCTTCAATAATACTGATAATGCTTGCGACCAATTTTATGTTGTACTGAATTCAGTTATCTCCAACAATGTTCATATTATTCGCCCTAAGACCCCCAAATATCCTAAATGGTACGATAATTCGATAATACGCAATATAAAAAAAAAAGAATCAAACCTGGAAAAAGTATAGACGTACTAGAAAAATATTTGTGACCTAGTCGAATTTGAACGTCTTCGTAGAGGGATCAAGATCGAGGTTCAGGTTGCTTATAGAAATTATGTTACTGAGGCGGAAAGGGACTTTTCTATCAACCCAAATAAATTTTGGTCTTTCCTAACCAAGAAAAGGAGGACAACTAGTATTCTCATCAACATGTATTTTGAAAACGAATTGCATACGGCTCCCCAGGAGTGAATTTTTTTGCTAAGTTCTTCCAGTCGGCATATTTTGATTCCTCTATGTTTCAGAACGACCCTCCTGATAACTACTCACATCTCTCTCTCTCATCTCTATTTTTTTTTTTATGGGTCTAGCACACGTGCTGCAAGGAGGTCCCTAAAGCGCCACAGGAGCGACACGTGTGTGAGGAGCGAATTGTTAACACCACAGAGGAAAGGGACGTGATCAGTGCCTTAAGGAAACTTAAACCTAAATCGACCGCTGGAACCGACGGTCTACCAGCTTTTTTTTTATTCGTAACTGCGCAGCTTTGTTGTCCAAACCTCTCACGTTTTTTTTCAATCTGTGTTTAAAATTATTGTCCTTTCCACAAATCTGGAAGAAGTCTCAAAAATATGTCCCGTATTTAAAAAGGGTGATAAGAGCCTCATTGAAAATTACAGACCTGTGGTAATATTGAACAACTTTTTAAAGGTTTTCGAAATTGTGTTGTATGACATTATATTAAATCATGTTAAACTTTTCATATCTGAAAGCCAACATGGATTCTTTCCAGGGCGTTCAACCATTACCAATTTAGTTACAATTACTCAATTTATTTCGGAAAGTATCGACAATGGAGGACAAGTCGACATAGTTTATATAGACTTCTCAAAGGCTTTTGACCGGCTTGACCATGGTATTCTGCTTGAAAAACTCTCAAACTGTGGAGTTAATGGCAATTTACTAAACCTGCTAAAATCTTATTTAATTGGTCGTCAAATGATGGTAAATTATCGTGGTTTTGAGTCGGTCATTATTAATGTTTCTCTGGTGTTCTTCAAGGGTCTATCCTAGGATCGTTATTATTTAACATATTTATAAATGACATCACCAGGGGCCTTACCTCGTCCTCTTTGCTTTATGTTGACGATCTGAAGATATACCGACGCATAGACTCTCTCCACGATTGTGTAACTTTTCAGGATGATCTAGATACTTTAAATCGTTGGTGTATTCGTAATAACTTATATTTGAAAACAAAGAAATGTTTTTCTATGTCATTCACACGAAAGAAATTACCAGTAAATTTTTTATACAATTTAAACCATAATGTTCTTGAAAAATCTTATTGTTTCAAAGATCTTGGTGTAACGTTTGATGCTAAACTCAGTTTTGTGGACCATATAAATGAGACCTTTGCTTCTTCTTATAAGTGCATGGGTTTCATCAAGAGGAATTCTAGAGACCTTTCAAACATTAAAACCCTTATCACGTTATTCAATGCTTTGGTTCGTTCTAAACCCGAATATGGTTCAGTTATCTGGTACCCAACATATGAGATCCACAGTAATCACACTGAAAAAATCCAAAGACGATTTGTGAAGTTCCTCTGGTTTAAATTAGATGATATTTATCCACCATTGGGTTTTCCTAATGATGTTCTATTGAGAAGATTCAGTATTGTTAGCCTTTCTCTGCGTAGAGAATATGCTACAACCTAGTTTTTGTATAAAATCTTGAACAACAGAATCGAATGCCCTTGCATCCTCTCAAGTATTAGGTTTGGTGTGCCATCTCAACACGCTTGCCTAAGCCATTCCCTTTTCAACATGCCGGTTCCTAGAACAAATTTGTTGATGTACTCACCGCCATACGTTATGTGCATGAATTATGAAAAGGTCGAACATATAGTTGATATTTTCTGTTGCAGTATAGCATCTTTACGTAGGTCATGTTTAACTGTGGATTAGGTCTCTTTTTCTCTTTTTTTTTGTTCTTCTTTAGCTTATATTGTAGTTGTTAGAATTATAAAAATACTAATTTGATAGATACTTATCTATTTGTATTTGTTATGTTTGAATGTTCCTATCCTATAATTGGGTTGTCCTGTAGGATAGTTGTATTAAATAAATAAAAATAAAAATAATAAAATAACTTAATGTTGAAAGGGTTTAAAAAAAAATAATTTCTGAACCAAATATTAAATAAATTGTTGAATTAAAAATATACAATAATTTGTAATATGTTTTATAATATTTTTACTTCAATAACAAGGGTATACAAAAAATACAAATTCTCTGTCTTTTAAGTGGGACACGTGTTTTCTTACGTATTTCTATGCTGAATCCAAAAAAACATAAAAAAAGACAATCACCGTGAAGTTTTTTCAGAAAAAAACATTTAAAGTTGACAGAAAACTATTAAATCGAAAAAAATACATTTTAATAAATAAAATATAAAACAGTATAATCATTAATCATTAAAATTATGGAATAAAACTATTATTTCGGACATCTTTAAATGTTCTGAATCTACATTTATCATAAAAACTTTAAAATTATAGGTTTAATTGTTCATGTTTAACAAAAAACACGCATGGTGTATGCGTGTTAACTAAGCTACGTGGCAAAATGCTGTTTAAAATAAATATGTGCAATTGCTAAATCAAAAAACTGTTTTTAATATTTATTAATATTGAATAAAACACTCTCTCACTCACTCTCTCACTCACTCACTCACTCACTCACTCACTTGCTCGCTGGCTCACTCACTCACTCACTCACTCACTCACTACCCTACTCACCCACTCACATTCCCCAATATTCACTCAATCAATCTATTCACAAAATTGACTTCTAAACTGTTACTGATTTATTTTAGAATATATATAGTAAACTGCATTAAATACCATAAAACTAACCTAAATTACCATAGATATAGGTTAAGGTTAATCAAATAATATGTAATCAACTTAGTAGCTGTAGAAGTATTAAAGCTTAGTAATACTTTGTATAAAATACTGTAAACATTTTATGTAAAAAACACGTTTCATAGGAATGTTGTGTAATTAGTCACATAACTCAATCATAAACAAAAATAACTAAGGTGGGTCAAGATTAGTACATTTTGGGGTGAGTACAAAACCATTAAAATTTATACAATTTCCGTGACATTTTAATATCATTACTATAACTGTGCCACCAGTGGGTAAAAAACCGGTCAAGTGCAAGTTGAACTTGCACAATTAGTGTTCCGTACGTTGATTGTTTTTAAAATAAAAAATTTTGTTAGGGTGGTATAAAATGATCAGTGACTTCACAAAACACACCCCAAATGAGTTTTCAACAAAGTTTGTTTCCAATCTTTACTGAAAACTGGTGAACTTGAAATTTTGTTTTTTTTTCTATACTAGATAAATTATTAAAGGTAATGATAATTTTCGTTCAATCTATACCCCGTGGAGAATTTTCCAGGATTTTTTCAAAATATTTTGATAAGTACTTTTCGAGATAAGGTAGGGGACAGCGATTTTTCACGATTTTTTAAAAGTAATACGAAGAAAAGTATGCGCAAGTATTACATTATATATATATATATATATATATATATATATATATATATATATATATATTTTACTCGTGTTTTCACAAGCTTTCATTTGACACCACACTCGATGACCTAGTAAAAAATTTTTTTTTCACTTCCGATTTCACCCCTCAAAACGAATCCCTTAAGTCAAAATTTATGTTACGGTGATATAAAATGATTAGTGACTTCACAAAACACACCCCAAATAAGTTTTCAACAAAGTTTATTTCCAATCTTTACTGAAAATTGATGACCTTGAAATTTCTGTTTTTTTTATATACCAGATAAATTATTACAGGTAATGTACTCGTGATAATTTTCGTTCAATCTACACCCCGTGGAGAATATTCCAGAATTTTTTCAAAATTTTTTGATAAGTACTTTCCGAGAGGCGGGTGGCCAGCGATTTTTCGCGATTTTTTTAAAAATAATACAAAGAAAAGTGTGCGCAAGTATTACATTATATACATATATTTTTTACTCGTGTTTTCACAATCTTTCATTTGATACCATACTCGATTACCTAGTAAAAAAATTTTTTTTTCACTTCCGATTTCACCCCCCAAAACTAACCCCTTAAGTCAAAATTTAACTTTCAAAACTACATGGCTCTGATGAGGCCATCAATTCCTATAGTACTACCAAATTTCAACTTTCTATGACAAATAGTTTCGGAGAAAATCGGGTGTGACAGACGGACAGACAGACGGACAGACACCGAAGTGATCTTATAAGTGTTCCCTACGGAACACTAAAAATGAAGTTAACCTGACGTAAAAACTTGTAGCAATTATTTAAAATCTATTTGGCTTCTTTCCTACCGCCTACGATTTGTTATTTACCTTAAAGTTAACTTTTAACTCAACCTATGCTATCGCCCAAAAAGTGATAATGACAACTAGTCAACAAAAAAAAAATGGAAGTAGTTACTTTCATCTTATAATATGATTTTACAGTTTTTCTTAGCTTACCTTATCTACAGTTTTTAAAGCTAAGAGCTATGAACTAATTGATAAAATTAAAAATATTTACTTACCGGAAAATTCTAGAATTATCTTATTCGATGTACAAAACTTATTTCCTAGTATCCCACCATATGAAGTCATAGAATTAGTAGATAAGCTCTTAATCAAGAATAAAGTAAACATAATTATTAAACGGGGTATTTTAAATTTACTCACGACGTGCTTGGATCAAAACTATTCTGAACTCAACGATAACTTTTATACATCTAAAGAAGGTCTAATAATGGGTAATCCTTTAAGCCCCTTACTAGCGAAAATTTTCATGGATCAATTAGAACTAAAAAATTCATCAAAACGCGGTAAGCAAAAATATTGTTTACTGGTATAGATATGTTGACGATATCATTTCCTGTTTCACGGGAACAGATAGACAACTAACAGTCCTCCTTAACTTCCTAAATAATTTGCATCCTAATATTAAATTTACCATAGAATTAGAAACCAATAATTTTCTTAAACATATCTATATCAAAAGTGAATAATAAACACGATTTCTCGATTTTTCACAAACCTTCACATACTGACACAGTCATACACAATAGTTCATCCCACCCTTATCCTCACAAAATGGCAGCTTTTAACTCTTTCATACATAGATTGTTACATATCCCTATGACTAAAACTAATTTTAATAAAGAATTCAACATAAACAAATAGCAGTTAATAATGGATATGACCTCAACATTATAAATAATATCTTGAATAAAAAATCCTTTAAACAAGTAATCTCTCTAATTTATCCCACAATTAATGACAAAAAAGAAAAATTTAGTACACTCACATACACAAGGAAAATAACTAGAACAATTTCCAAACATTTAATAAAAAAACCGGTCAAGTGCAAGTTGAACTTGCACAATTAGTGTTCCGTACGTTGATTGTTTTTAAAATAAAAATTTTTGTTAGGGTGGTATAAAGTGATCAGTGACTTCACAAAACACACCCCAAATGAATTTTCAACAAAGTTTGTTTTCAATCTTTACTGGAAACTGGTGACCTTGAAATTTTTTTTTTTTTTTTATACACCAAATAAATTATTAAAGGTAATGCACTCGTGATAATTTTCGTTCAATCTATACCCCGTGGAGAATATTCCAGAATTTTTTCAAAATTTTTTGATCAGTATTTTTCGAGATAAGGTAGGGGACAGCGATTTTTTAAAAGTAATACGAAGAAAAGTGTGCGCAAGTATTACATTATATATATATATATATATATATATATATATATATATATATACATATATATATATATATATATATATATATATATATATATATATATATATATATATATATATATATATATATATATATTTTTACTCGTGTTTTCATAAGCTTTCATTTGACACCACACTCGATGACCTAGTAAAAAAAATTTTTTTTTTCACTTCCGATTTCACCCCTCAAAACGAACCTCTTAAGTCAAAATTTATGTTACGGTGGTATAAAATGATCAGTGACTTCACAAAATACACCCCAAATGAGTTTTCAACAAAGTTTGTGTCCAATCTTTACTGAAATCTGATGACCTTGAAATTTTTGTTTTTTTTTATATACCATATAAATTATTAAAGGTAATGCGCTCGTGATAATTTTCGTTCAATCTACACCCCGTGGAGAATATTCCAGAATTTTTTTTCGAAATTTTTTGATAAGTACTTTTCGAGATAAGGCCGGGACAGCGATTTTTCGCGAATTTTTAAAAATAATACAAAGAAAAGTGCGCGCAAGTATAATATTATATATATATTTTTTACTCGTGTTTTCACAAGCTTTCATTTGACACCACACTCGATGGCCTAGTAAAAAAATTTTTTTTTCACTTCCGACTTCACCCCTCAAAACTAACCCCTTAAGTCAAAATTTAATTCTCAAAACTACATGGCTCTGATGAGGCCATCAATTCCTATATTATTACCAAATTTCACCTTTCTATGTCAAACAGTTTCCGAGAAAATCAGGTGTGACAGACAGACAGACAGACAGACAGACAGACAGACAGACAGACAGACACCGAAGTGATCTTATAAGTGTTCCGTACGGAACACTAAAACGAACAATAAAATAGCATTCAAAACCAGTAATTCCTTAGGGAGTATAATTTTGAATAACAAAACCAAATCTAAGAAATCCTTAAAATCAAGAGTTTTTTTATTAAATTGTGGTTCTTGTACTAAAACCTACGTAGGACAAACTGGTAGATCTTTTGAAACTCGCATTAAAGAACATAAACATAGTTATTTAAAAAATAAGAACAATTCACATTACGTAACCCATATAATAAACGAATCCCATAATTTTGATGATACGTTAAAAATCCTACATGTAGAAAATAAATCTAAAAAATTTAATTTGCTTGAATGTCTTGAAATTAACAAACGGAAAAACTCCAATCAATTATTAAACGAACAGGTAGGCTTAAACCATTCCTCTTACTTAATTTTTATTAGTTCTCGGAAATAGTACCACAAATTTGCATTCTTAAAATAATTCTGTCTGTAAATAATATAATAAAATGATTAGCATAATCTTAGGTAATTAAGGATAATTTTAAGCACATATAACCAAGATTACTACCAAATATTCTTCTTTCTTATTTACTTCTGAAGAAGCCATTGTACGGTGAAACAATTGTCAAGTGACTTTAAATATATTGGAAATTAAAACATAGTGTTGTTTTTATATAGTTTTCTAAAAAGTGTATGTGATTGTGCTACTCTTAATATAAAAAAATTATGAGCACAGTTAAACTGATAATTACAACATTTTACTTTATAAATTATTAAAATCTTGTATACTGTATATATCTTTATTTTATATCGAATTAATTTTTTAACTTACTCCGAATATAAAGGCGTCCGTTACAAAATTCCCTAAAGTACATTCTTTGTAATAACAGCCAGTTTTTGATAATTTTACGAGGGAAGATCCAATTACAACACCTCCTTCAGCTGCTATTAGTTCTTCCCATGGTATTAGTTCGGTGTTAATTTTGTCGTCTACAAACAAATTTTAGATTTTACTTTATTTTTCTTTTTTAATCAGTATTAAATTCGCTTGAATAAAATTTTTTATAAGGAAATATCTGAGTATTAATGACATAACTTTAAGGCTTGTCCTTGTTATGTTCTCTCCCTAACTTGCTATGAGGGCTACCTTTTAAGTTTTTTTTACAAAAACAATAAAAGAAAAAAAAAATTTTGGTACAAATCGTTTTATTGTTTCTCAAAATATTCGCTTTTAAGATTTATAATACTTTTGTATGCGTTAACCAATTCACGAAATATTTTTTCCAGTTGGTACCTCAAAAACATGGTTTTGGAAGGATTCAACTGGTGATGAAAATCGCTGTCCACGCAGGTTTTTTAACATTCGGGATCAAAAAGAAGTCGATACGCGATAAATCAGGTAAATATTGAGGCATTAATTCGATGTTTTTCTGCGTCAAATAATCAATTGTTTAACGTGCTATGTAAGAGCTTGACATGCTGAAGAATGATGCGACTTTCTAGGTTGTTTTTTCCTGATTTCACCGATGTCTTCTGGCAAACAAATTGTTGTACAATATTCAGCATTAATTGTTCTAACGATCCTCTGAAGCAATGCTCGCAACATGTCCAGTATAACTAAAGAAACAAGCGATAATTTTCCTGGAAGTATTTCGCGAACGAACAACTTTTGTTCGAATCGGTTCATCTTGGAACACTCAATAGTTGATTGTTGTTTAGTTTCCGGCTTGTACGAATATATCCAAGTTTCGTCTCCTGTTACGATGTTGTATACGGATTTTGCATGTCCTCGGTCGAATTATTTGAGTATTTCCTTACAACAGCGTTCTTTACGAGTGGCGGTCGACTCTCTCTCTCTCATTTACATTAACGATCTGCTGGAAAAGACCGGGAATCCAATCTACAGCTTTGCAGATGACGCTTGTCTCTTCATTCACCTTGAACGCTCGGACATTGGCTGCTCAGGCGGATCTTCGTAGACAGAAGGAGGTCGTTCAACTTAACAAAGACCTGGAAGAAATTCTATCTTGGGGTGACAATAACCAAGTGGAATTTAACGTTACAAAAATCCAGGCGGCAGTTTTTTCTAAAAAAGTTAACGTTGCTGAACCCGACATAGTTATGTCGGGGTACTCCAGTCCCCTAGCATCGTTGCTCAATTTGTTGGGCGTTAGTTTGGGGGCAAATATGTCCTGGCACGAACATGTTGCAGGCATAACAAGGAGAACTTCTCAAAAGTTGGGAATATTATTTCGAACCAGAAAGCTTTACACCCCACAACAACTCTTATTTCTTTACAAAACTCAAATTCGACCAACTATGGAATACTGCTCCCATGTTTGGGGCTCCGCTCCCAAACATACACTGCATTTGTTGGATTCTGTTCAGAGATAGGAGACCCGGAACTGACCGGCGGCCTTGATTCGCTGGAACATCGAAGAACGGTTGGCGACTTGAGTCTGTTCTACAAGTATTTTCATGGAAAGTGTTCGAAAGATGTAGCCCGCTTAATTCCTCCCAAAGCGGTGCATGTTAGAAATACACGTCGCGCTGGTGCTTCACATCCGTATGAGGTTCAGCTTGTTACTCCGCGTAAAACGCTTTTCAAGCAGTCTGTTATATGGAGAACATTATTCCTTTGGAATAATTTGCCCAGCGCTGTGTTTCCCACCGAGTACAATTTACAGCGATTCAAGAACAACGTGAATCGCTTTTTTTTTTCCGCACACATGCCGCTCCTGGGGCGTTTTAGGGACTTCCCTGCAGCACGTGTGCTAGACCTATAAAAAAAAACAATTGACATGACCTGTTTTTGAGTTTTGGTCAAATTATGCGGAATCTATCGGGAACAGATCGTTTTTTTCACAGCTAAATGTTCATGCAAAATTGAATGTACTGCAGTACTCGATATGCTTAAGGATGCCTCTATCTCACGGTAAGTCACATGCCGATCCTCTTCAGTCATGTTGCGCACAGCATAGATGCTTTTCGGAACATTTTGGTTGACCCTCACGAAATTCAACGTTGACGCAAACACGACCATGACGAGATTCTGCAAATCAATTGTAGACAGTCCTTTCTGATGGTGGTTTATTATCAAAATATGAATGAAGCGATTCGAAGCATTGTTGCTGAATTAGGTCTTTACTAAAATCGTAAAAAATCATCCAACGTTTCATTTGTTCACAAAACTGCTTTTTTTTAAACGCTCACTGTAAACAAACTACTCGGCTAATTTCTGAGTTCTCACTGTTTTAACAATAACAAAGGTCAAATTTTACACCAATGGTAATGTCACATGTTAATTGCGCCATCTAGTGGTCGTTTGTAAAAATTTTAAAGGCGGGCCCTCGTATAAGGCGTCAACATATGCTAGTCATCGCAGCATGGAAATCAAACAATTTTAGTTTCCACTTTAAATCTGACTAATTTTATGTTGATAAAAATAAACTTTTCATTAATAACACTTATGCTGAAAAGTTTTTGGTCACACAGATGTCGCCCTTTTCAAAAAATCCAAATGATTTTTAGGAAGTATCAACCTTCAAAGGATACGTATCAAAAATGACATTTCGACGATTAGTTTACGAGTTACACTGGTTTTAGTGACACTACTTTTGATATTTTGAAAACAAAAAAATTGAATTTTGTGTGTCGATTAAATACTGTTTTTTGTTGGGAAAAAATACCGTTCAAGCAAAGCAATGGCTTGATAAGTGTTACGGGGATTCTGCCCCTGAAAAATCATTCATCGTTTACTGGTATGATGAATTTAAACGCGGTCGTACAGATACAAATGATGCTGAACCCTCTGGACGCCCAAATGAGGTGTTTACACTGGAAAACATCAAAAAAATCCACAAAATTGTTTTGGATGACCGTAAAATGAAATTGTGTGAGAGAGCTGACACTCTAAAGATATCAAAAGAACGTGTTTGTTATTTTTTTGCATGAACGTTTGGGTATGAGAAAGCTCTGTTCAAAATGGGTACCGCATTTGCTCACAGTGGACCAAAACCAACAACGTGTTGATGATTCTGAGAGCTGTTTGGACCTGTTTAAGCGCAATAAGAAGGATTTTTTCATATGATATGTGAAAATTTATGAAACATGGATCCACCACTACCCACCGGAATCAAATCGGCAGTCAGCTGACTGGACAGCAGCCGTTGAAAGCCGCCCGAAGCGACCAAAAACACAATAGTCGGCTGAGAAGGTTTTGGCCTCTGTATTTTGGGTTGCTGTCCCAAATGAATAAGAAAAAAGTGCTCTTTCATCACGACAATGCACTCTGTCACAAGTCAATGGTTACGATGGCCAAATTACATGAACTGAAGTTCGAATTGTTTTCTCATCCATCGTGTTCTCCAGATTTGGCCCCCAGGTACTATTACCTATTCGCAAATTTTAAACAAAATGCTCGCGGGAAAGAGATTTGGCTCCAGTGAAGAAGTTATCGCCGAAATTGAGGTCTATTTTGAAATCAACGACAAATCCTTCTACAAGAAAGGTATAAAAATGTTAAAAAAGCGTTGGACTGATTGTATCGCTCTTGATGAATAATGCAATTTTGCAAAAAAAATGTATTTTAAGTAGCTAGATCAAAATCTTTTCAGTCTACGTGTTACTTGAGGGTTTAGTAATGACTATATATATATATATATATATATATATATATATATATATATATATATATATATATATATATATATATATATATATATGTATATATGTATATATATATATATATATATATATATATATATATATATATATATATATATATATATATATATATATATATATATATATATATATATATATATATATATATATATATATATATATATATATATAGATCGGTCTATAATGTTCTAACGTCTTCCGATGCCTATTCGCCACTTCTCTCGGTCCATCCATAGGTGTTCTTCCAATTTCCTACTCCTGATTTTCCTATCCAATCCCTCTCTCCAGCTGAGTCTTGGGTTTCCTCTTTTACGTCCCCACGGAGGTGTCCATTCTAGGATCTGCTTTGGTAGTCTCTCGTCCGTCATGCGTTGAACGTGACCATACCATCTCAGTTGTTGTGTTTCGATTTCTTCTGTTATTGTATGGTGGGTTTTCATGATTTCTCGTATCTTTTCGTTGGTTATCCTCTCTAACCTAGACTTTTCTGCAGAATGCCTCCAAAAGTCCATCTTCGTAGCAATCAATTTCTTGCTGGTCTTCTCCTTTAGTTGCCAAGCTTCGCAATTATACGTGATGATACTCTTCACGATGGAGTTATATATCATGTGTTTGTTTGTTATGATTCTAACTATGCGTAATTAAAAGAAAAATATATTGAAATTCTATGCTAAGAGAGGTTTTTCGCAGAGAACACCGTATCATTTATAAAACATCTAATGTTAACTAAGTTGGGAATGTGGAATCTTTGGCACAATGATACTACGCAGTATATAATCACCACTACACCAAACACTTTATTTTTGTACTCGACGCGCGTTTCGCTAACCATGTTAGCTTCATCAGGAGCGATGATTGAGTAAAGCTAAACTACAAATCTACCATATTTATACTTAGCCTAACCCTTGAATTACTCAAGCGGAACTAAAGACATAGGCAAGGCTATCAGTTCCGGTCAAGTAACCAGTAGAGGGGACTATAAGGAATAGGCCCTCTGTCTTTATTTAAACTACTTTTACATTTTATGATTTCCATACTTTTGTATGCGTTCAACAATCTCCTATCAGATACATTTTTTATTAATCTTAGGTTATCTAATGTTACAGTATGATCAGCTTCAAGGGAATGTTCGGCAATGAAAATCAAGAATTTATACACAAAACGTAGTATGTTAGAAGTAGAATCATACAGCATATTCAAAAAAACCTACTTCAGGACTAAACAATATTGAATATGAAGTATGGAGCGAGTTCCAGAGGAAAATGTTTTTAGTTATTGATATTCAATATAAAAAGAAATTCTCTATTCTAAGTAAAAAATTAAAAAAGCTCTTACCGAAGAAGAATAGTCCTCAGGAACTCGTAAATATTGTAGAAAATCATTCATCTCAATCCTTTACACGAAATGAAATTCGCATCTTAAACAAAGGTCTTAACTTTGCAGTACCCCCTCCTAGAGATAATTTATCAGAAATAGTTGCTCACATTGAAAGTTCCATTAGTACACTTCCAGAAAATAGTAAATCATTTGTTAGGGAAGCATGTCGCAATCAAATATCGAAAAACATGGTTAACAATACAAATTCTAATTCACGAAGAAACATAAAAGTAGTTAATGGATTGAAAAAGAAAGATGTCTTCTACTTAAAAGCGGATAAAGGAAATAAGGTTGTTATATTGGATAAGAAAGATTACTTTGAACGCGTAGATAATCTTATCGAATCTGGCTCTTATGAACAGGTAATAAGAAATCCATTACCGAGAATGATATCAGAGATTAAAAATTCTTTAAAGAAATGTAAGAACCTTGTCTCCGATTCGCTAAAAGTTAAATTAAATGTGAGTAATCCGACCATACCAAAATTGTATTGCTTACCAAAAATTCACAAACCTGGAAAAGCAACGCGACCCATTGTTTCATCGGTCGGATCACTCACATATTTAATATCCAAATGGTTATCAAAAGAACTTGAGAATTTACCATTAAATACTTTCGCAGTGAAGAATTCGTTAGAATTCATTAATAAAACAAAAAATCTAGTTCTCAATGAAGGTGAAGTCTTAATTTCTTTTGATGTTAGTTCTTTATTCCCAATTGTGCCAATTCCACAAACTTTACAATATCTCGAAGAATTACTTAGAATGAATGACTCTGAAGACGAAATTATTTGTGAAGACTTAACATTATCTAAACTTTGAATGGAATAAAATTATTTCCAATATAACAGTCAATTTTATGTTCAGAAAGAAGGAACAGCTATGAATAAGTTTGAAATCGAAGCCAGTCAAGAATTCGAATATTTCCCAAGGGTATGGTATAGGTATGTGGATGATATTTTCGCGATTTTTGATACAAAGAAAGCAAATATTGATAATTTTGATTCTAGATTAAATAGCCGGTATGATTCCATTAAATTCACTTACGAAGTTGAGAACAAAGGACAATTGCCTTTTCTAGATATTTTAATTATTAAAAATAATAATAGATTAGAATTTGATATCTATAGGAAGGATACAGTAACAGATATATATATATATATATATATATATATATATATATATATATATATATATATATATATATATATATATATATATATATATTCCTAATGATTCATTTCATTGCAAACAACACAGATTAGCCTCATTATATTTTTTAGTTCATCGTTTGGTCACTTTCCCTATGAATAGAGTAAACTTTAATAAAGAAATGTAACTAAAGTTAATGGTTATGACGACCACTTAGTAAATAAGCTAATAAATAGACAGTTGTAATGATTGTGACAAAAAGTAGGTTGGGCAAACTAAAAGGTCAATTAAAACACGATTTAAAGAACATTTAGCACACTTAAAATACAGTAGAACAGAAAAATCTAGCATTGCCGAACATGCCCTTGAAGTTGATCATACTGTAACATTAGATGATCTAAGATTAATAAATAATGTATCTGATAGGAGATTGTTGAACGTATACGAAAGTATCGAAATTATAAAATGTAAAAGTAGTTTAAATAAAAACAGAGGGCCTATTCCTTATAGTCTCCTCTAGTGGTTACTTGACCGGAACTGATGGCTTTGCCTATGCCATTAGTTCCTGCTGAGTAATTCAAGGGTTAGGCTAAGTAAAAAGAAGGTAGATTTGTAGTTTAGCTTTAGTCAATCATCGCTCCTGATGAAGCTAACATGGTTAGCGAAACGGGCGTCGAGTGCAAAAATAAAGTGTTTGGTGTAGTGGTGATATATACTGAGTAAGATAATAATGTTAATACCCTGTGTGTCCCAAAAAACATCAGGTTCCTTTTCCCGCCGATAAAACTATTTTTGCATTTTCTACGTGCACTTTCACCCTCGTCAACCCATTATTTTATTTCCAAAGTGTAACTGTGGATCGACTTTTCACCTACAGTGCAAAAATAAAGTGTTTGGTGTAGTGGTGATATATACTGAGTAGTACCGTATTATTTATAAAGCATCTGATATTAACGTTTAATAGATCATAAATTTAAAACGTCTTTACAAATACACTCCTGGACAAAATTAACGCAACAATATATTAAATCATACAAATCTCTATAATGAATTAATTTTAATAATTTTTTTATGAACGTTGGTTACACTAAAAGTTAGAAAAAACTTATTCGGATACTTTAAAAGTGAATTAGCTACCAAATTTCTCTATAAGATTCGAATTAAAATTATTCTTAACACCTAATAAAAAAATCGTTGAAATTATGTAATAATGAAAAAAATAAACTGGGACACTAGTAGCAAAATTAATGGTGTAACTGGGACACTAGTAGCGTGTGTTGCCTCCTCTACTTCGGATGACAGCGTTTATGCGCCTAGGCATGCTTCTAATTAAATTTTGGATAAAATCTTGAGGAATTTGCTCCCATTCTGTGATAACTGCATTTTCAAGTTCCCTCAGGTTTCTAGGTGCAGGTATATGACGTTTCACATTTTTCTTAAGGTGATCTCATACATGTTCTATCGGATTCAGATCCGGGTTTTTTGGTGGCCATTACATAATCGGTATATCAACTTGATTAAGATAATCGAGTACCTCCCTAGCCAAGTGAGGTCGAGCGTTGTCTTGCATAAACAGGAAATTGGGCCCCACAAAATGACCGAAAGGCATCACATGTTTTATTACAATATTCTCAAGATAGTAGTCAGCATTCATGGATCTCGTACGGACAGGAACTAACTCTGTGCGAGCATCAAAGCAGATGCCACCCCAGAACATAACAGAGCCACCGCCGAATGGAATCCTTGCAGAGATATTGCAAGGAGCAAACCTCTCTCCTGGTCTTCGCCATACTCGCTCACGACAATCTGGATGTTTTAGATTGACCCTAGTTTCGTCTGTGAAAAAAACTTGTTTCCAATCATCCATAGACCGTGATTTCGAGCAAAACGTAACCTGGCAACTCTGTTCTCTCTAGTAAGCAAGGGCGCAGTGGCTGTTCTCCTACTCTTTAATCCAGCTTCATTTAACCGTCTTCTAACTGTTTTAGAAGAAATTGTGACATTGCGAACAGCTTCGAGTTCGTTTCTTATTATAGAACTAGTGACAGTCCTGTTTCTTAAAGCATATTTTCTTATAAAACGTTCATCTAGGTCGCTAGTGCATCGTTTTGGCCCTTGCCCTAGCCTTCTAGAATAAGTTTCTACTTCATTCAAGCGTTCAAGCGTCTTACCATACGACTTATTGTGGAACGATGTTTGCCTAACAAATTGGCAACATAACTCTGACAATATCCCTCGTCCAATAAAACTGAGGCTCGCACTACCTCGTATTCAGTTAAATTCCTTGTTCGATTCATTTTTCTAATTCTTCGGGGTCAAAAATAAGACAGTCTACCACAAAAACGTATTACTTTGAAAAAGGGAACAATTTATAAGCTTACTTTTAAAGAAAATCTATCGCATTATTACAGAAAATTGTTTATCTTCTAAAAAATTCTTTAAAACTGTAAATCTAAACGAATTTATTTTGATTTCTGTCATGAACAACGAAACAAAATATGCATAGCCTACTATTCAAATACTCGATAAACTTTAAAACTGACATAAGAAAAAGATAAATTAATTTTCAGATTGTTGCGTTAATTTTGTCCAGGAGTTTATTTATTTGTCCTCGGTTTGGTAAAATATAATTCATGAAAAAGATTGTTGAAAACACTAACCCAAATAAATTAGTTAAGAGTTTACTTATATCTTAGATACTATATTTCAACGCTGGATCGATAATGTATTAACTTGTTTCATAAACGATATGTACAGTATCAAATTTGCGGCTACTTGCTTCTCAATAATCGATCACCCAAATTAAGCGGCTTTGAGCGGGATTATTACTTAGGGTAGTGACCGCTTGTGAAAATTGTGTATTGCCACTGAGACAGGCAACTAATATATAATTAGTCCGAAAATATACAAAACAAACTGTATTAAATTACCACTTTTATTTAAAACATACCATAACAAGTGTTACGACACACTGTTTTAGTCAGATCCCACGAAGGTACAATGTGTCAAAACAACGGTTATGTTTTGTTTTGATTAATAGTGGAAGTTTTAATACATTGTATTTTCTCTACTTTCTCAAAGAAAATGAATTTTAATCAATTAATGGTTAACTCAATAAATAATACAGCTTGAAATTTCTTTAGAAATATAATATTTGTTGTAGCATTACCGGGCTATTTAAAAAGTGTCGTAAACAACACCATTTCATAACTTCTGTTGTCTCCATCAGAGGCGGGAAAGTGAATGTTTATCACTTGTACTTTTTCTCACTTTTAAACATTAACATAAAATGGTCTTTGTGTTTTCTACTCTTGATTTTTGACAGTTTACTATTTTTTGTTTGCTCTTATCTCTGTAAACTTACCTTTAGGTTTGTCAGTATCTAAGAAAATAGGAGATCCTTCATAGTCAGCGATTTCTCCATCGCTATCGTAAAATACTGTTATGTTACCGAGATATTTCGTGTAGGCTGAAGCTTGGACAACAAGGACATTCTTACCATTTTTACTTTTTACTATGGTGGGGTATGGTCCCCGAGGAGTGTCAGGACCTGGAGGATTATCTTAAAAAAGAAAAAAAGACAATTGTAAATTTACAGTCGGGCCGAAAAAAGATCTTTTGTTGGTTCTGCAGGCGGAACGTTAACGAGCTCAACAGATTTGAGTGTGATTTTACAATATTTTGAAATTTAAGAAAGAAATATTTGATACTCTTTAACAATTTTTCTCTCTCTTTCTTCTTATTCTTCCTTTTTAGTGTTCC
The DNA here is from genome assembly GCA_019049505.1 of Pachyrhynchus sulphureomaculatus. Lineage (NCBI taxonomy): Eukaryota > Metazoa > Arthropoda > Insecta > Coleoptera > Curculionidae > Pachyrhynchus > Pachyrhynchus sulphureomaculatus. The sequence goes on from CM032454.1 coordinate 2,345,862, forward strand.
GTACGGAACACTTATAAGATCACTTCGGTGTCTGTCTGTCCGTCTGTCACACCCGATTTTCTCCGAAACTATTTGTCATAGAAAGTTGAAATTTGGTAGTAATATAGGAATTGATGGCCTCATCAGAGCCATGTAGTTTTGAAAGTTAAATTTTGACTTAAGGGGTAAGTTTTGGGGGGTGAAATCGGAAGTGAAAAAAAAAATTTTTTACTAGGTAATCGAGTGTGATGTCAAATGAAAGCTTGTGAAAACACGAGTAATATATATACATATATATATATATATATATATATATATATATATATATATGTATATATATATATATATATATATATATATATATATATATATATATATATATATATATATATATATATATATATATATGTATATATATATATATATATATATATATATATATATATATATATATAATATATATATATATATATATATATATATTGTAATACTTGCGCGCACTTTTCTTTGTATTATTTTTAAAAAATCGCGAATATTCTCCACGGGGTGTAGATTGAACGAAAATTATCACGAGTGCATTACCTGTAATAATTTATCTGGTATATAAAAAAAACAGAAATTTCAAGGTCATCAATTTTCAGTAAATATTGGAAATAAACTTTGTTGAAAACTCATTTGGGGTGTGTTTTGTGAAGTCACTGATCATTTTATACTTCCGTTACAACATTTTTTATTTTAAAAGCAATCAACGTACGGCACACTAATTGCGCAAGTTCAACTTGCACTTGACCGGTTATTTTACTCTTAATTGCCTTTAAAAAATGAAATAACCGGTCAAGTGCAATTTTTGATACGGAGGTATAAAATAATCAATGACTTCACAAAACACACCTCAAATGAGTTTTCAACAAAGTTTTTTTTCCGATCTTTAATGAAAAGTGATGACCTTGAATTTTTTTCTTATATACCAGATAGATTATTAAAGGTAATGCACTCATGATAATTTTCGTTCAATCTATACCCTGTTAAGAATATTCCAGAATGTTTCCAACATTTTTTGATCGGTAGTTTTCAAGATAAGGGGGGGGGGGGGGGACGGTGATTTTTCGCGATTTTTTAAAAATAATACGAAGAAAAGTGTGCCCAAGTATTACATTATATATATTTTTGAACTTGTATTGTTCCAAGCTTTCATTTGACACTCTACTCGATGACTTGGTAATTTTTTTTTACTTCTAATTTTACCTCCCAAAACTAACTCCTTAAATCAAAATTTAACTTTCTACACGGCTCTGATCAGGCGATCAATTACTATGTTAGTACCAAATTGCAAATTCAAATAGTTTCGGAGATAATCGGGTGTGACAGACAGACGGAAGGACAGACACTGAAGTGATCTTATAAGTGTTCCGTACGGAAAACTAAAAAGTCTCTGAGTAGCATAGCTTGATATTGATTTCCGAGAAGAAACATGGCTTTGTAAAAATAGTTACTTTGTTTTTACGCATAGAATGTCCGTTTTAATTTTCTTGCTAAAGTATTGTATTCGTGAAAAAATCACACTCCGGGATTTTTGCTTTTCTTCGGGTTTTTGGTTCCTAGATCACGAAAAACATAGTCACTCATCATTGCGTCGGACTCTCAATGTCTATAATTCTCGAATAAAACGAAACATCAATTTCAAACTTGGTATGTATATATATATATATATATATATATATATATATATATATATATATATATATATATATATATATATATATATATATATATAAACACATGGGCTGAAAAGTCCCGGGCCTAACACATAGATGGCGCTAGTTTTATTGCAGTCACCTTTTTTTCAGTTAATACTAACCTTCAAAAGACAGCTGTTAAAATTTCATGATATTCTATTCATTAGTTTGTGAGTTATTGTGCTAAGAGTGACGCTACTTTTGTTATTTTCAAAACAATGGATCAAAAACAATTTCGTGTTTTAATTTTACACTGCTTCTTGATGGGAAAAAATACCGTTCAAGCGAAGCAATGGCTTGAAAAGTGTTATGGGGACTCCGCTCCATCAGAAACAACAATAAAACGTTGGTTTGCTGACTTCAAACGTGGTCGTAGAGACACCGATGATGCAGAACGCAGTGGACGTCCAAATGAGGCGGTAACACCAGAAAACATCAAAAAAATCCATAAAATCGTTTTGAATGATCGAAAAGTGAAGTTGCGTGAGTTAGCTGACATCGTAAAGATATCAAAAGAACGTGTTGGCTTTATATTGCATGAGCATTTGACTATGAGAAAGTTCTGTTCAAAGTGGGTGACGCGTTTGCTCACTGTTTATCAAAAACAAGAACGTGTTGATGATTCTGAGCAGTGTTTGGCCATTGTTAGAGCGGCGCTGGAATGATTGCGTTGCTCTTGATGGAGATTACGTTGATGAATAAAGCTAATTTTGAACCAAAAAAACCGTGTTTTCTTTGTTAGGCCCGGGACTTTTCAGCCCATGTGTTATTATATATATATATATATATATATATATATATATATATATATATATATATATATATATATATATATATTAATGGTGTAGCTTATAGGTTTGAGCGATATTGCTTAAGGCGAACGGAGTGAAAGGGGTGGTCTATAAATTTCGTATGGTTTTAATAATAGTATGGTAATTTTTCTTGCTTTTTTGTTGAGATAATTATTCATAAGTACTCACAGTAAAACTTAAAGGGAGTAAAGTGGTGGTGTAGAAGATCAGAGGGAATGTTTCGTATACATAGCGGCATATGTCCTTTTCAGGTCTTCAGAGTAGAGAAATTCAAAAATTAGTTTTTTTTTTATAACTTTTAAATTTAAATCAAGAAAGGAGGTGAGAGGAGTGGATGGCAATAAATATTTTCAAGAAAATTTTGAAAATATTTTTGATTGATGTAATTGACAAATTTTAAGTATTTTATTAATAACTAGCCGTGCCCGCGGCTCCACTCGCGTGGACTTAATTCACTATTATCGTCACTGCTTATTCCTTATGTGACCTAACGTAATAAAATATATTCTATAACCTGGCCAGAGAACATATGTATTTTATAAAAAAACACGTAAGTGGTTCTCGAGTGCTAAGTACACTAACGGACTGGCAGACAGAGAGACGTTGCGTTTTATATGTATTATATAGATTATTATTATTATTATATAACCTGGCCAGAGAACATATGTATGAATTTTTAAAAAAAAAAAAACACGTAAATCGGATAAGTGAATCTCGAGTGATAAGCGCATTAACGGACAGACAGACAGAGAGACGTTGCATTTTATATATACTGTATCCTTTGTTACATGTTATTGTTTCATATGTAATGGTATTACAAGAGAGTGAGCTAGCGGCAAACTTTTTTCCGGCTTGATTCACTATTATCGTCATTGCTTATTCCTTATGTTACCTAACGTAATAAAATATATCCTATAACCTGGCCAGAGAACATAACACACATGTTTAAAAGCACGTAAATCGGATAAGTAGTTCTCGAGAGATAAGCGCACTAACGGACAGACAGACAGACAGACAGACAGAGTGACATTGCATTTTATATATTATAGATAATGGCGTGGGATTGAGAGCTAGAGGAGTTGCTTCATATACCTATACATCCTCTTTGTGATTCTGAGATTGTAGGTTACGAAAATTAACTTATTTTTCGTTATTTTCAATTTTAATATCGGAAGAGTCTGAAAGAGATGAGAAAGTCTTGTATAGTTTTAATATTGCCCTGAGAAATTTTTAAGTTTCTTGGCTAATAGAATGAGCATATTTTAAACATAATTATTTGTAATGACACTTATAAGGGGCCAAAAGGGTGAATAAGGAAGGTAGAAGACTGACTTCGAATTTATCCTGTACAGTTTCTGGGTACTTACTTCCTTTTTAGTGTTCCGTACGGAACACTTATAAGATCACTTCGGTGTCTGTCTGTCTGTCTGTCTGTCTGTCTGTCTGTCTGTCTGTCTGTCACACCCGATTTTCTCCGAAACTATTTGACATAGAAAGGTGAAATTTGCTAATAATATAGGAATTGATGGCCTCATCAGAGCGATGTAGTTTTGAGAATTAAATTTTGACTTAAGGGGTTAGTTTTGGGGGGTGAAGTCGGAAGTGAAAAAAAAAATTTTTTACTAGGTCATCGAGTGTGGTGTCAAATGAAAGCTTGTGAAAACACGAGTAAAAAATATATATATAATATTATACTTGCGCGCACTTTTTCTTTGTATTATTTTTAAAAAAATTCGCCAAAAATCGCTGTCCCGGGCCTTATCTCGAAAAGTACTTATCAAAAAATTTCGAAAAAATTCTGGAATATTCTCCACGGGGTGTAGATTGAACGAAAATTATCACGAGTGCATTACCTTTAATAATTTATATGGTATATAAAAAAAAAACAAAAATTTCAAGGTCATCAGATTTCAGTAAAGATTGGAAACAAACTTTATTGAAAACTCATTTGGGATGTGTTTTGTGAAGTCACTGATCCTTTTGTACCACCGTAACATAAATTTTGACTCAAGGGGTTCGTTTTGAGGGGTGAAATCGGAAGTGAAAAAAAATTTTTTTTACTAGGTCATCGAGTGTGGTGTCAAATGAAAGCTTGTGAAAACACGAGTAAAATATATATATATATATATATATATATATATATATGTATATATATATATATATATATATATATATATATATATATATATATATATATATATATATATGTATGTATATATATATATATATATATATATATATATATATATATATATATATATAATGTAATACTTGCGCACACTTTTCTTCGTATTACTTTTAAAAAATCGCTGTCCCCTACCTTATCTCGAAAATACTGATCAAAAAATTTTGAAAAAATTCTGGAATATTCTGCACGGGGTATAGATTGAACGAAAATTATCACGAGTGCATTACCTTTAATAATTTATTTGGTATATAAGAAAAAAAAAAATTTCAATGTCACCAGTTTTCAGTAAAGATTGAAAACAAACTTTGTTGAAAACTCATTTGGGGTGTGTTTTGTGAAGTCACTGATCATTTTATACCACCCTAACAAAAATTTTTATTTTAAAAACAATCAACGTACGAACACTAATTGTGCAAGTTCAACTTGCACTTGACCGGTTTTTTATTTCTTTTTTTTTATTCACATTGTTAAAATGGGAAGAGGGTGATAAGGGTGGAGATCAGGTAAGCTGTTAAGAGTGATTATGTATATAGTGTAATATACTTTTATTTCAGTATTATTGTTTTTTTATTATTTCTAATTTTAACAGAAATAATATATAGGAGTGACTGAGGTTAAACCTTATGGCACAGCAGGTGAATTATTATATTTACTTCATTTGCAAACGGGAAGTACTGTATTTGTAAGAAAGTTACCCTCCGAAATTTTTGCGTTTCTTTATGTCTTAAGGTTTTCAGATCACAGAAAACATGTTTTTCAATTTTTGTAAAGCTCTCTATTTGACTCTCGAGCTGTCAATCTTTTGGCACGGTAATTCTAGAACGAGATTATAATATAATACGTGAAGTATGGATGAAATCTATAGTTCTTAAACAAGATCGTTTCTGGGTAAGGTGGTGAAAGATTTGAGAATTTACTTACTCTTTACTTGAGAAAGTAAAATTCATTACTTATTTTAGAACTACGTATTTATAAGAAAAATATTGGGTAAAACACATTGTCGATTTTTTGCTATCTCTTGAAATAAACTATAAATTAGGCAAAAAAGTTTTTATGGGGTATAAAAATTAAGTACGAGGTCGCTTAGCTCTGCTAGAGTAAGTCTATCTTTTTGGTAGGATACAATGAATTGTACTAAGAGTTAATTGATTGGTCCGTTACTTTGTGACAGTACATTTTAACAATAAAACTACTTAATTACTTTGTTAACTGCCACTAAATATTTATTTATTATTATTATATTTTGTGACAGTTAACCAAGTAATTAAGTAGTTTTATTGTTGAATTGTACTAAGTACGAGTACTAAGTATGTATACCTAAATACAATTCGTTGTATCCTACAGTGTTCCGTAACTACTTGGATAAGTACCCGTAAATTCTATTCTGGTTTGTTTGTGAATCTTAGCCCGACTGACGAGCCATGATACGGCGAAACGCGTCTCGGGATGGATTTGACGAAGAAGAGAACAGTGCGTAAACTACTGAAATGTGGGCCTTGTCTGATATCAGTTATTTTACATTAACCACATATCTATCTATGTTTTTGCAGAAGAAAAAATCATGATTGTTATTTAGATATAATCTATGGAAACCTGTAGGAGCCCTCTATTATTTTCCTGGAGAAGCACTGGTGTTTAAACCGATAAACAAGCAATGGAACCCAACAGTGATTAAAATATCAAAAAAAAAATAGATAAATATTGATATAAATTATGATAAAAAATACTGAAGTTCTAACGTAAAGATCCGTAATTTTCTACCGACTGATTGTACGAATTTTAAATAATAAATTCTAATGTAAACATACTTAATAATCGTTTTGTTTAATACGAGTGCCTATTGAGGATAAAAAAAAACAATCATAAAAAACATACTTAAAAAACGAAATATTTGTTACGTAGTAATTACTCTGCTGCGTCAAAATGAGTAACATTTTATACAGCTGATTGTTTCTTCATTCTCTCGTTCTAATCGTTGGATAGGTCGGGATGGGCCATTCCCGTGGCCACCCCGATCACCAGATCTAAATCCCTTAAACTTCTTTCTATGGGGCCACTTTAAATATCTCGTTTATTCGACTCCTGTACAAACTAGAGAAGAGCTTTAGAAAGAATTTTCTTTCACTATGCTGAAATAAGGAATAATCTGGGCATGTTATTTAGAGTTCAAAGGACTTTCCTCACTAACTTAACAAAATGCGTAACTGTACAAGGTGCCCACAACGAACATATTCCCTAGTTGAAATTACGCATGGCTTTTATTTTTCCTTTAAATTAATATTTCCGATTTTTTTAGCGGTGTTTTGTGATTGTTTTCTTGATTTGGTAAATAAAAATAAGTTTTTTGCTTCATTTGATAATTATGTTTTCTTTAACTATTATTTAGTTTTATGGTCATTTAAAAATATCTGGATATTTTGATTTGATTCTTTATCGATTTTAACTCGGAATTAGTGCGTCTAATTGTGTTAAATTGAGAGCACTTTTTTTCACCAAAGATCTCAAGCTTCCCTAATCCGACGCGAAAATGCAATAAAAGTTATTGTGTCCATTTTTACCACGCCCTCCCCTACTTTTGACGCACCGGTTAAATTATCTACGATTATATGGTAAAATTTCGATTCAGCACATAAACTTTACTTTAGAACCCGAATTTAATGTTTTTATCTTTAACGGTTTTCTGAAATATTCAATGAAAATCCATTTTCAGGCTCCCCATTTGGGTGGCTGTAGCTTCCTAACGAGGGTAGATAGAAGACATTTTTATAGGAAATTCTGATCTTATTTTGGTCCAATCTACTAGCTCCTTCATTTTTTACCATACCTTTTGGGACACTCTATACATATATATATATATATATATATATATATATATATATATATATATATATATATATATATATATATATATATAAGGCAATCCCTCTAACATCCTCCCTCATCGTATTAACCCCTATATGTATGACCACATATAATTGAAAATAATGAAGAATTCTGAAAAGGACATATCTCCTTAAATCAATTTAGCTAAAAAACTATACATTTTATCCCTACTTTAAATATTACATTAGCATTTTGTTCTAGAGCTATAGTGCCAACAGACAAACAGACGGACGACAGCAATAGGAACTCATTTTTTAGTGTTCCGTACGGAACACTTATAAGATCACTTCGGTGTCTGTCTGTCTGTCTGTCTGTCTGTCTGTCTGTCTGTCACACCCGATTTTTTCTCCGAAACTATTTGACATAGAAAGGTGAAATTTGGTAATAATATAGGAATTGATGGCCTCATCAGAGCCATGTAGTTTTGAGAATTAAATTTTGACTTAAGGGGTTAGTTTTGGGGGGTGAAGTCGGAAGTGAAAAAAAAATTTTTTTTACTAGGTCATCGAGTGGTGTCAAATGAAAGCTTGTGAAAACACGAGTAAAAAATATATATATAATATTATTCTTGCGCGCACTTTTCTTTGTATTATTTTTAAAAATTCGCGAAAAATCGCTGTCCCGGGCCTTATCTCGAAAAGTACTTATCAAAAAATTTCGAAAAAATTCTGGAATATTCTCCACGGGGTGTAGATTGAACGAAAATTATCACGAGTGCATTACCTTTAATAATTTATATGGTATATAAAAAAAACAAAAATTTCAAGGTCATCAGATTTCAGTAAAGATTGGAAACAAACTTTGTTGGAAGCACATTTGGGGTGTGTTTTGTGAAGTCACTGATCATTTTATACCACCGTAACATAAATTTTGACTTAAGGGGTTCGTTTTGAGGGGTGAAATCGGAAGTGAAAAAATTTTTTTTTACTAGGTCATCGAGTGTGGTGTCTAATGAAAGCTTGTGAAAACACGAGTAAAAAAATATATATATAATGTAATACTTGCGCACACTTTTCTTCGTATTACTTTTAAAAAATCGCTGTCCCCTACCTTATATCAAAAAATTTTGAAAAAATTCTGGAATATTCTCCACGGTGTATAGATTGAACGAAAATTATCAAGAGTGCAGTGCATTTCGAGGTCACCAGTTTTCAGTAAAGATTGGAAACAAACTTTGTTGAAAACTCATTTGGGGTGTGTTTTGTGAAGTCACTGATCATTTTATACCACCCTAACAAAAATTTTTATTTTAAAAACAATCAACGTACGGAACACTAATTGTGCAAGTTCAACTTGCACTTGACCGGTTTTCACGAATACAATACCACCTCTTAGCATAAAAAGTAAAAACAGCAATTTAATTATTATGCTATAAGTAAGGAAGTTTCGGCCAATTTAACATTTTGTATTTCTATAATCAACTTAACACTTTTTTAGGTCACTCGGTAAACAGATCTCAATTCCTTTTACATATTATTTATAATAAAATACTACAATATATACAATCTTTTACTATAAATAATTATGTAAAAATTTTATCAAATAGCGCAACAAAAACAATTTTTTTTTATGGGGGTCATTTGAAAACCAAAGTTTACCGAAGTCGACCTGAAACTGTAAAAGATTTACAACGAATTCAATATGAAGCCGGATTCTTTACAAAACTCTGTTCAGGCTGTTTATGACAGATTGGGTCATTGCCTCGCTGTTAACGGTAGACATTTTGAGCAATTGTTACCTTAAAATAAACCTAGAATATTTATTAAGAGTTTTTTTGTATTTTTTTATCTTAAATTTCAAGTGACAATAATTCCAAAACAGTTCAATTTAGTCATATGGTATGTTAGACGAATAATATTTAGAATTTTTAGTAGGACTAAAAAATAAAATAGTATATAGGGCTTTCCATTTAAAAAGAATCCACCATCCCTGAAAACCTCTATGTGTGTATATATATATATATATATATATATATATATATATATATATATATATATATATATATATATATATATATATATATATATATATGTATATATTAATTTACCTCCTGTGTACAAAAATGTGTGTGAATGAGCTCCAACAATTAAACCGATTTTTTCACTTGCATTAGCAGCAATTTCTTGATCGATATCGTATCCAACATGAGATAGTACAATGTTTGTAAAAACTCCTTCTTCTTTTACCAAGCGTTCAGCTTCAGCATTGACAGTTTCTGACTCGGGGTAAAATTTCAGTTTTCCGGTACTAGAAATTTCCTAAAATATTTTAAATTAAAATAATTTTTATATTTTTGTGCAGTGCATGGTATACAGTGGCGTAGTCAGGATCAATGAACTACTTATAGAGGGAGTGCTAACTGACAAACAGAAGAGCGTCAAACGAAAACAGGTGAAGGAAATATCTTGATGAAAAAAATTACCCTCTCGCACTGAACTCTAAAAAGCTAGACCCCTTCCAACACGTGAACTAGAAACCCATAAACGGGGGCTAGAGATTTTTCATATAAAAGAATCCCTTCATATAACGAAATTTTAAAAATTTACAATGAATTTAAAATCGAAATTTTTTACAAAAAGGAATTCTTTGCTTTAGCGGAAGTCTCAAAACTTAAACCCAATTTAAAAATTAATGACTGGAGGTGAACTTATTCACAAAAAAGGACCTCCAAAAAAAAAAACTGTTCTACATTTATAAGCCCTCTTGTCTACGCCACAATACATACATACAATATAGGCTTTTTACTACTTATGAATATTTGTAGGATTTATTGAATTAGTGTTCCTGATAGTGGCCACACATGGAGACATAAGGTGGTCGAAATTAATCTACTGGGAAAGGCACTTTAAAAAACGGGTGAAAATTCGTGAATCGGAACTCCTCCGACCCGACTTTTCGGAAATTCAAAAACAATGATTTATTTTAATGCTAGCCGTGCCCGCGGCTCCGCTCGCGTGGAGTCGATTCACTACTATCGTCACTGCTTATTTCTTATGTTACCTAACGTAATAAAATATCTGCCAATGTTTACCCTTATCTCACATTATTTCTCCTTATCTCCCATTATCTCTACATAAATTCCATTATCTAGACTTATCTCTCATTATTTCTCCTTATCTCCCATTATTTCTCCTTATCTCCCATTATCTCTCCATAACTCCCTTTATCTAGGCTTATCTCTGCTTATCTCCCATTATTTCTCCTTATCTCCCATTATTTATACTTATCTCCCATTATCTCACCTTATCTCCCATTATCTAGGCTTATATCGAATTATATAGAACATATCATATGTATAAATTTATAAAAACACGTAAATCGGATAAGTGGTTCTCAAGTGATAAGCGCACTAACGGGCAGACAGACAGACAGAGAGACGTTGCATTTTATATATATTATATTCTTTGCAACATGATATTGTTCCATATTTAATGGTTTAGGCAGTGTATTGCAAGAGAACGCGCTAACGGTAACCTTTTTTCTGACTTGATTCACTATTATCGTCACTGCTTATTCTTTATGTTACCTAACGTAATAAAATATATCCTATAACCTGGCCAGAAAACACATGTATGTTTTAAAAAAAAGTACGTAACGCACTAACGGACAGATAGACAGAGATACGTTGCATTTAATATATATTATAGATGTAATAAAATATATATCTATAACCTGGTCAGAGAATATATGTATCAATTTAAAAAATCACGTAAATTGGATAAGTGGTTCTCGAGGGATAAGCGCACTAACGGACAGAGAGACAGACAGAGAGACAGACAGAGAGACGTTGCATTTTTTATATATATTATAGATGTAGATTATTATTATTATTATTATTATATAACCTGGCCAAAAAACATATGCATGAATTTAAAAAAAGACACGTAAATTGGATAAGTGGTTCTCTCGTGATAAACGCACTAATGGACAGACAGACAGACAGAGAGACATTGCATTTTATATATATTATAGATTATAGATTATAGTTGTTCTCTACTACATAATATTGTTCCATATTTAATGGTTTAGGGGGCGTATTGAAAGGGAACGCGCTAGCGGCAAACTTTTTTTTTTCCGACTTCATTCACTATTATCGTCACTGCGTATTCCTTATGCTACCTATCGTAATAAAATATAGCCTATAACCTGGCCAGAGAACATATGTTTGTTTTAAAAAAAAAGTACGTAAATCGGATAAGTGGTTCTCCAGTGATAAGCGCACTAACGGACAGACAGACAGATAAAGAGACGTTGCATTTTATATATATTATAGACTACCATACATATAGGTAGTGAACAAGCTCTGAAATATTTTCAGTTGATGCCGATTATTATAATTGTTATAAATATTATAAGTTTTAGGTCAATTTGTTTTCAAAAATGCATAACTCGGAAACTGATTTTTTTTATGACAATTATGGTTGAGACAAAAATGCCCAGAACTATTATGAATTTGAAAAAAAAATTGCATAATGAAAAACTATTTTTTAATGATAAAAAATTGCTTTGTTATAAACAAACTGGAATTTGATAAGGTTCTTAACCACTTATCGACAATAGGTTTGATTCCGTAGATGCGCCAATGTATTCTGTAAAAAATGAAAAAAAAAAAAAATCTTTCGGTCCTCGTTTGACCTTCAAATGGCATTAGTTTTTATGAGCAAAGACGCGTTGAGCATAGCGTGGCGCAACATACTGTTATTAGACGCACATATAATTCAAGATAATCTATAATAATATATCTCTCTGTCGGTCTGTTTGTCCGTTAGTGCGCTTATCACTCAAGAACCACTTATCCGATTTACGTGCTTTTTTTTTTAAACATACGTATGTTTTCTGGCCAGGTTATAGGATATAATTTATTACGTTAGGTAACATAAGGAATAAGCAGTGACGTTAATAGTGAATCAAGTCGGAAAAAAGTTTCCCGCTAGCGCGTTCTCTTGCAATACGCTGCCTATATATATATATATATATATATATATATATATATATATATATATATATATATATATATAATATATATAATACAACGTCTCTCTATCTGTCTGTCCGTTATTGCGCTTATCACTCGAGAACCACTTATCCGATTTACGTGCTTTTTTTTTTAAACATACGTATGTTTTCTGGCCAGGTTATAGGATATAATTTATTACGTTAGGTAACATAAGAAATAAGCAGTGACGTTAATAGTGAATCAAGTCAGCAAAAGTTTCCCGCTAGCGCGTTCTCTTGCAATACACTGCCTAAATCGTTATATATGGAACAATATCATGTAACAAAGAATACAATAAATATATATATATATATATATATATATATATATATATATATATATATATATATATATATATATATATATAATACAACGTCTCTCTATCTGTCTGTCCGTTATTGGGCTTATCACTCGAGAACCACTTATCCGATTTACGTGCTTTTTTTTGAACATACGTATATTCTCTGGCCAGGTTATAGGATATATTTTATTACGTTAGGTAACATAAGGAATAAGCAGTGACGTTAATAGTGAATCAAGTCGGAAAAAATGTTGGCGCTAGCGCGTTCTCTTGCAATACGCTGCCTAAACTGTTATATATGGAACAATATCATGTAACAAAGCATACAATATATATATATAAAATACAACGCCTCTCTATCTGTCTGTCTGTCCGTTAGTGCGCTTAGCACTCGAGAACCACTTATTCGATTTACGTGTGTTTTTTCAATTCATACATATGTTCTCTCTCGAGGATAGATAATAATAATCTATATAATATCTATAAAACGCAACGTCATTCTTGTCTGTCTGTTTGTCCGTCTGTCCGTTAGTGTGCTGATCATTCGAGAACCAGTTATCCGATTTACATGTGTTTTTTTTTTTAATTCTTAACTTAATATTTATCAAAAAAAAGCTATAATATATATAAAAAGCAACAATTCTCTGTCTGTTTGTGTCCGTTAGTGCACTTAGCAGTCAAGAACCACTTATCCGATTTACGTGTTTTTTTTATAAAATAGATATCGGCTCTGGCTAGGTTATAGGATATATTTTATTACGTTAGGTAATACAAGGAATAAGTAGTGACGATAATAGTGAATCAAGTCCACGCGAGCGGAACCGCGGGCACGGCCAGTATTCATATAAATATTAAGGGTTAACAAACACAGAAATCGTTTGATTTTCATGAGAAAATACACTTTTTAGGAAACCTTCAACAAAAAAAAAATCTATACTAATTGAGAAATCTTGTAATGTTAAATTAATGAGGTACGTCATAACTAACAAATCTTTCAAATAAATTTTGTGACACACTGTCTTTTCATTAATTGGTACGTAACTGTGGAACTGACTTGTGTTTGGAATTGATTGTGCTCGTTTTAAAACGAGTTTTTCAGGAATTGAGCGTGAGTTTCATATTGCAGTTTTGTACAATAATCAAATTTTATATTCTTAAAAAACTTTTGAGCCCAAACATACACATCCTCGGCATTGAGAACTTTCGAACTCTCAATTTGACGTAAACTTGCAAAATATGCTTGGTGTTTTACGGTACCACCCATACCGTCATATGCACCTTTACCGTGCAAAGTAACAAAAAAATGCCACTCCACTTCCACATTAAAATTTAACTTATGCTTTAACAAATCAGAAAAATTGAATTTATTTTTGTATTGGGCACCAGATCCATTTGAAAAATAAAATATTTTTCTTATACTTTGACAATCGTGATTTTCTTTTATGTACGCTACTAACCTCTTGTTAAATAAATTTACAGCGACAGAATCGTGTTTGTTGTACGAAAATTTTGTTATTATTTAATAATGCTAAGGCTCTATACCATCTCCTACTCTTTTTCTCATTTACACTAACGATCTGCTAGAAACGACCGGAAACCCAATCTACCGCTTTGCAGATGACAGTACGCTTATCTCTTCATTCACTTTGAACGCTCGGACATCGGCTACTCAGACGAATATCCGCAGACAGCGGGAAGTCGTTGATAGTAAGTAAGTGGAATTTAATGCTATAAAAACTCAGGCGGCAGTTTTTTCTAAAAAAGTTAACGTTGCTGAACCCGACATAGTTATGGCGGGGCACTCCATTCCTCGAACATCGTCACTCAATTTGTTGGGCGTTAGTTTGGGAGCAAATATGTCCTGGCATGAACATGTCGCAGGCATAGCAAGCAGAGCTTCTCAAAAGTTGGGAATATTATTTCGAACCAGAAAGTTTTACACTCCACAACAATTGTTAACTCTTTACAGAGCTCAAATTTGACCAACTACGGAATACTGCTCCCATGTTTGGGGCTTCGCTCCCAAACATACATTGCATTTGTTGGATTCTATTCAGAGAAGAGATGTTCGTCTAATTCAGGGGTGCTCAAACTTGAACTGCTGGCGATCTACCTCAATATTGTTAGACTACGATCGATCGACTCTGAGAGGCTGCAAGTAAGTGTGATGCAGGATTGTCGTCTAGGTAAGGAGTATCGTGGCATAGATATTAGTTTTTCCGCACAATATGCATTTTTTTAGTCAAGGTAAGTGTAGGTCTGCTCTAAAATGTCAATGAAAAAAACTCATAATTATTCAAAATTGCGGGTTTATTGGTTCTTACAAAACAAACGAGTTCTAGTGTCTAAACTTAACTAAAGAGTGACTTTGGATGTTGAAGCGTGGCACTGCATGTCCTCAGCATACTTTTCATAAGATGGTACGTAATTACCGAGTGCTAATCGCAAGCATGATGACATATATTCGTCAGTTAGTCGATTGCGATATTTTGACTTAATTATCTTCATTTCAGAAATGCAGACTCGCACAAGTAAGTTGACCCAAACGTTGCCGTCAGTTGAAGGGCGATTTGCCTTAGATTCGGTTATTTATCTTCAGATATAAAACACCAGAATTTTGTATCAGATGCTGTGGCCTTGAGATGTATATCTGATATAATCTGCACTAACTCATTTTCAACAGAACATGAGTCCATGTTAAACTGACTTGCTATTTCAGTAGCTAATTCCTCAATGTTTTTACACGAAAAAGGATAACTCATAAATGATGCGATATTTGCCAATTTACTGAAATCATAAAAACGTATTTCGAATTGGCCCAAAATATTTGATAATTCTGCCTCATAAATATCATAATTCAACTGAGGAATCCTTGCTTTCAAAGACGGAAAATTTTTCAGATCCTTTATTTTCAGTTGATCTATCATAAGTTGCAATTTACTTTTGAATGCGTTTATTGCGCTAATCATCTCAATAATAGTTTTTCCTTTACCTTGAAGCTCCAAATTAATGGTGGTTTTTCAGCATCTGAGTGTCATCACCTCTTTCGTCCAGAAAAGCTGTTATTTCGGGCAATAATTCTTTAAACCTTTCCAGGAATTTTCCGCGACTCAATCACCTGATGTCCGTGTGAAGAACTAAATCAATGTGTTCAGCTGACTTACTATCTTCCAACTGCAATTTAAAGAGCCGTCGTTGCAAGCTACGTGCACGGATAGAATTCACAATTTTTATTGCAATGCCCATAATCTCCTCCATGTTTAGAACTTTTGAACACAAAACTTGTTGATGTATAATGCAATGGAAGGAGAAAAATGAAGGGAAATCATCATTAGCTCGACACAATGCCACAAAACCGTTTTTGTTTCCAGTCATTGCTGGTGCTCCATCGGTTGTAATGCACACTAGTTTATATATTGGTCGCTTGTAGTTTGAAATTGAAGAAACCGTCATATATATCTTCGCCACGGGTCTTTCCTTTCAGAGGAGTCATTGTCAAAAACTCTTCCTTAGCCGACATGTCATTGAATACCATTCGAATAAAAATACACAGCTGGGCAGTGTCTGTCATATCGGTGGATTCGTCGAACTGTAAAGAAGAGTATGCACATTTCATGATATCATGTCTTAGTCTATCTGCCATGTCCTGACTCATGACTTCAACACGCCTTGTGACAGTCGGACGAGATAACTGAAGTTCTCTAATCTCTGTTTTATTTTTAAAATCTCCAAATAAAGTCTCACCCGCTTCAATAAATGCTTCCTTCACAATCAATCCACCATCAAATGGTTTCTTGTGTTTCGTCAATATATGAGATATTTTAAATGACACGATCGTTGCAGCTTTTGATTGTTTGGCTGGTCTTGTGAACATGGTTTGTTCTTTTTTCAAACAAGTTATCAAATCACGTACTTTTCGTTTTCTTAATTCACTCTGTGACGGAAAATCCTTTCCATAGTTTTTATGAACCGTTTTATGATGCCTCTCTAAATTCCCACGCTTAGGTATTGCAACTGACGCACGGCAAATGAGACAAATGCACTTATCCTTTACCATACAAAAGAAAAATTCTTCCTCCCAATTGTTATTAAAATGATAAGTTTTACTTTTCTTCGCCGCACTCATTTTGGTCTATTTATTAATATACTTTGTATCGATGTATCGCCTTCAAGTTACAACTCAGACTGACTCCTATGCCTGCAGGCGCAACATTTATATCGGCGCAAACGAAGTATCGAATGTTCCCGTCAAACATGCGGCTCGAAGTTTCTAGAAAAATGGGCGGGAATCAAAAACGCGGCTTTTCTTTGACAAGTACCGCGCGTTCCTTTGAAAAAGCGGCCTTTTGCCGCTAGCCGGGGGTTATTACAATAAAAGAAAGTGATGAGGGAGTTATTCTGGCCTAATTGTGGATCGAATATATTTTAGTAGTTTATTCATTACATTTTGTTTTAGTTACCTAAAACAAAATCTGTGAATAGTTCTATATCGGAATTTTTTTCTCGAGATCGACTCAAAAAAGCACTCGCGATCGACCGTTTGAGCACCCCCGGTCTAATTGGAGACCCGGAAACTGACCGGCGGCCTTGATTCGTTGGAACATCGAAGAACGGTTGGCGACTTGAGCCTATTCTACAAGTATTTTCAAGTGTTCGAAGGACGTAGCCCGCTTAATTCCTCCCAGAGCGGTGCATGTTAGAAATACACGTCGGGCTAATACTTCACATCCGTATGAGGTTCAACTTGTGACTCCTTGTACAACCCTTTTCAAGTAGTCTTTCATATGGAGAACATTATCACTTTTGAATAATTTGCCCAGGACTGTGTTTTTCACCGAGTACAATTTACAGCGATTCAAGAACAACGTGAATCGAGTTTTCCGCACACGTGTCGCTACTGTAGCGCTTTAGGGACTTCCCTGTAGCACGTGTGCTAGACCTATTAAAAAAATGCAGTATATTTTTTTTGAAATACATAATGTTTCTGGCCATTTTTGTGACAACTAGAATTTTCATAAAAAATCAGTTTCCGAGTTACGAATTTTTGAAAAAAAATCAACATCAACTGAAAATATTTCAGAGCTTGTTCACTATCTATACGTAGTATTAAAATAAAGCATTGTTTTCGGATTTCCAAAAAGTTGGGTCGGAGGTGTTCCGTTTCACGAATTTTCACCCAGAAGTAAAATAGAGAACATCTTATTCAAATGATCAAAAAAGGATTTATACGTATTTATATGCCAGTTTCTCAGCTTAGATTCAGCTATACCGGGAATGAAGTACTTTAAGATTAAGAATATTTCAAATAATGTAAAGGAATTTAAGGTAATTATTTTAATTATACATTAATAAATACAGTTATCAAAATGATTATTTGTTCTCTGAAATATCGTAGCTTACATACAATAGACTGGAAAATAAGTATATTGTAAAAGCGGATGTAAATAACCACCAGTTTACGTGTATTTTAAAACGATATTCTGTTTTATTGTTGTTATAATTATTATAAATAACTAAATATTAAATCTTACGTCAGTTTTTGAGTAAAGGACACCAATAATACCAATTTTCTTTCCGTCTCTCTCTACTACAACGCTTTTAGTGTATGTTCCCTGGATGTCTGGTTCTTGACTATCATCTATATTCGCACAGATGACTGGAGCTTTAAGAGAAGTAATGAAAGGAACCACTCCTGCTATACCGTCATCAAATTCATGATTACCCAACACCTAAGATTAAAAAAAAAATGAAAGTATTAATAATTTCATTTTTTACGCAAGCCGAAAGTAAGGCATTGTGTTTCTCCATACCTTCCTTACTATAGGAAAGTGTTTTATTTGTGAAAAAATCACAATTCGAGATTGTTGCTTTTCTTCACGTTTTAGGGTTCCTAGAACAAGAAAAACATAGTCACTCATTTCTTTTGGTCTGTCTGTTGGTCTCTCGGCCTGTCAGTCTTTTGGCACGATAACTCTCGAATGAAATAATATATCAATTTCAAATTCGACGTGTCTATGTAATAAATAATAAAGAGAAGCCTATAGTTATTGAGCGACATCGCTTGAGGCGAAGGGTGTGAAAGAAGTGGGGGTCAATAAATTTTGTATGGTTATAATAGTAAAATGGTAATTTTTTTGGTTAGTTCAGGTTAGTGCAAATATTTGTATTAAAACATAAAAGGGGTAAAAGGAGGTGGAGGAGGAGATTAGAGGGGCTGTTTCATATGTATAGAGTTATATGTCCCTTTCAAGGATTTTAGAGTGGAGAAATTCAAAAAATTTGGTTGTTTTTAATTATTTTAAATATCAACCCAAAAGAGAATTAGAGGCTGGGGGTCGTTAAATATTATATAGTTTTAATAATATTTTTAGAATTTTTTCAGGTTTTTTTTAGTTAATGTAATTATAATTTAGTCAGAATATTATTTATAGTAAAATACGGTTGCTACATATATATATATATATATATATATATATATATATATATATATATATATATATATATATATCGTGCTATGTATTCTTTTCAAGGCTCTTGGACTATAGAAATATGCAAATTAAGTTTTTTTTTAGTTACTATCCATTTCAATAGGCTAAGGGAGTGAAACAGATCGGGGAATCTTGTATAGTTTCAATAATATTATGAGAATTTGTTCAGTTTTTTTGAATGGGAGAGTCGGCGAATTTTAAGCATAATCATTTATAATAAAACATATAAGGTGCCGTAGGGGTGCAAAAGGAGGGAAGAAGAATATTACTTTTTCTCCATTATTTTCATCATTCATATATATATATATATATATATATATATATATATATATATATATACATATATATATATATATGTATATATGTATATATGTATATATAGTCGACACTGTTTATAGTGAAACTCTATATAGTGAAAAACTCTTTATAGTGCAATTTTTTCAAGACCTGGAATATTTTAATGAAATTTCATGTAAAAAGCCCTGCATATAGTGAATCTGTAAAATAGTAACACTCTATATAATAAAATTTTTACCGGAGTTTTATATATAAATTTTTATGCATTTATTGAGATCTTGGCCATTTTTTATCTAACATTAGCACGAATTCCATTTTTATGACGCATTCTTTTGAAAAGGTTCTTAACGCGTTTATAACGCCTAATGGTTGGCAATAAATCAGGTAGATTTCTGTGAGAAACCCGGGGAATAACTCATTTTATAGAAACCCGGGGAAAAACCCATTTTATAGTCGAGGCCTAGTAATTCGCAAATTCAGGTTCAGTTTCTTTTTGTTTAAGAATCAAGTAAGATGTCCAAGCGAGTGTGTTTAAGTTTAACTGAGAAAATTAAAGTTTTGGAGGAAGTTGATAAAGGCTGCAAAAAAATTGATGTTGCTGCAAAATTTTGTGTTTCTCTAAGTTGCGTCTCTCTGATAATAAAAAGTCGCGACAGTATCATCAAGAAACCTAGTGTTCCAAGCACTCGAAAACGAGTACGGGTGAGTACTTACGAGGATGTAAATGAAGCAGTTTTACGATGGTTTCAAGTGGCCCGTACGCATCAAAACGTACCAATATCGGGAAATTTAATAAAGCAAAAGGCTCTACAATTTGCTAAAGAATTTAACTGCGTTAATTTTCAAGCTAGTGAAGGGTGGTTGAGTGCCTGGAAGACACGCAATTCAATTGTTTTCAAGACGGTGTCTGGCGAGAGTGCAAGCGTTAGTCAGGAGGACTGTGACATTTGGACTAAAACTGTTTTAAAAAGTGCATTGAAAAAGTACGAGCCAAAAAACGTTTTCAGTTGTGATGAAACCGGTTTGTTTTTTAAATGTTTGCCAAATAAAACTTTTGCTTTTAAAAGTGATACATGTTTTGGTGTTAAAACAAGTAAAGAAAGGGTGACACTTATGGTTGGAGCAAACATGGATGGCTCAGAAAAACTGAAATTACTGCTCATAGGTAAAAGCAAAAATCCCCGTTGTTTAAAAGGAGTTAAATCTCTGGAGTTAGATTACGCCAATAATAAAAAGGCATGGATGACTTCTGAGATTTTCGAAAGATGGATCAAAGAACTGGACACGAAAATGAAAAGCCAAAAGCGAAAGATTGTGATGTTTATAGACAATTGTCCTGCACATCCAGTTACTGTAAGTAAAAATTAAGGAATATTGAATTGATCTTTTTTCCACCAAACATGACCTCCAAATTGCAACCTATGGACCAGGGTATTATAAAAAACATAAAACATCATTACCAAAACAGAATTGTTCACAAAATTGTTAATGCAATTGAATCGTTCATTTCAAAAACCACATAAGTCAAAATTTAGCAAAATTGAGTTTTTGCTAGGAAACGTCTCCTCAAGGGTACCTACATATTATATGCAAAAGCCACGTAAGTCGTATTTACGGTTAACGAATTGCCGCCTATCCACTTCCACCGTTTGTTGCAAAAACCACATTAGTCACAGACTTATGTTGTTTTTGCACGGATTTTCTAGCGAGGGTTTGAGTTGAGTGGGAGATAAAAAGTGTTATCTCTGTTCAGATACCAGTCAAATTGATGGCAAACCGATCCCAAACTATCCAACTCATGCGCACTTTGATATGGGGACCCCAAAAAAAAATAGAAAATATTAAGCAAGTTAGAAATAGTATCCTTGAACAGCATATTCCATTTTATGACGGGATTTTCCACTGGCCTACCGCGGAAGGACAGAACCAGGAAGAATATTATGTCGAAAATGACCACGAGTTTGATTATGTGCCTTAATTAATTATTAAAATCAGGAATATTATTGTTTGTTTGTATTTTAAAGCATTTTTAATAAACCCTTTTGACAGTTTGTTGACTTGTTTTCTTTTAAAGAAGGAAAATGATAACTTCAAAATTATATTCAGTGCAAAAACCACCTGTCTCAAGAAAAAAAAATTTTTTTCTTAATAACAACGAAAATAAACTACATGTATTATGTGATAAACTATGTAACTACTTAAATAATTTGAATTAAATTAAATTTTTTCCTCTTATAAAGGATAGTTTTAGTTTAATAAAGTTTTTTTTCGCCTACTGAAAATTTTACTTTTTTGACTTATGTG
Source organism: Pachyrhynchus sulphureomaculatus (assembly GCA_019049505.1). Lineage (NCBI taxonomy): Eukaryota > Metazoa > Arthropoda > Insecta > Coleoptera > Curculionidae > Pachyrhynchus > Pachyrhynchus sulphureomaculatus. The sequence continues at coordinate 2,367,846 of CM032454.1, forward strand.
GTTTTTGAAATGAACGATTCAATTGATAACAACCTTCCAGTCCAAAAATTGATTACCCTTAAAGAGTGTATAACCGAAGTCGCTAAAGTATGGAGTGAAAATGTTTCTCAGAAAACTATCAAAAACTGCTTTTTTAAAGCAGGTTTTACTGAAAAAATTGGCGAATGGGAAGAAGAAGACGAAATGGATCTCGCTATCTTAAAAGGGCAATGGGGTATTCTACAAAAAACTGATACCGTCGACGCAGATTTACTTGAAGATTTCTTAGAAATCGACAATGATGTTGGCAGATCTCCCAACTGACCAAGACATAATTGACGATATAAAAAGTATAGAAGATCATGAAGAAGAAACTGAAACCGAGGAATGTTCTGCTAAATTTAGTGAAAATGAAATAAGAAATGCATTTGATATTGTGCGAACTACTCTCAGGGGCCAGGAAAGTATACCTGATCGAATCTTTATGCATTTGAATAAATACGAGAATTTTGTTGAGCAACAATTATTTTTTAAAAGTAATGTTCAAAAGAAAATAACTAGTACGTATGTACGTAGTATGTACATATGTATTAACAGATTTTGTATTATTCTTTTTATTTCGTATGTAGTACATACATACATAAAGTCCGTACGTTATATCTTTACACGTGCGTCATAGTTCTCAGGCAATATCCCAGACGACCATTATATTTTTTGTCTCTTTTTACCAATACCTACGATTTATTGGTGAAAAGAGACAAATAATATAATAGTCGTCTGTTATATGGCCTGAAAACTATGACGCACGGGTAAAGATATAACGTACGGACTTTATGTATGTATTTAGCCCTGTACATGCTATGTACTATTTAAACTTTCAAGTGTTTAATAAAATCTTTTCTAATAATTCAATTTTGCAATTTTTTTTGTGAAATTTCGGTCAACATTTTGGTCTTTCACTATATAGAGTGCCGATATATATATATATATATGTATTTATATATATATATATATATATATATATATATATATATATATATATATATATATACATATGTATATGTCGAAGAGGAAAGTCAGTAAAAGGGCTTACTGGTAACAACCAAAAGGAGGTTTAATTTAGGGATAGCCCTTATGATTACAGAATGAATAAAAAGGTCTTAGTAATTGTAGTTTTATTCTAATATCGAGCTTTTGATGCTAAATCGTACATCATCTTCAGGACATGGAACATACAGAAAGAAGCTTTCATCAGTCAGAGCACCTCTTGACGGAATATGTCGTAGTTTACAAAAAAAGAAAAAATAGGAGACTCTACCATATTTTTTTAGTTTTTTAATAAAACTGATTTATTAGATTAAAAAGGTACTTACTGAATATTTACAGTTAGTTCTTTGTCGGATGAGAATTCAAACTATATCAGTTGAGGGAAAGGAAGTGTTGATACATGAATTATAACAATAATTTATGCAGAACTTATTCTTATACATGTAAATTCACACAGTCAACTACAAGTTTGTTTATTTACTTATTATTAAAATTTTAAAGTTGCAACAAAAAATTTTTAAAACGTACAGCGTGTATCAGCCATTTTGAAGTATATCTAGTAATTTTTAATTTATACAAATGTCACTCCTGTCGAAAAACAGAACCCTTGTGTTGAGAAAAGTTATCAATGAAAGGTCAAATTAAGATTGTTAAAACGGATGAAACAAAAAATTCAAAGAAACTCTGGTGTAAGCATCATTGATTCTTATTTTTTTAGTGTGTTCTTGAGCCATTAGACATGTGTAAATGGAGCTTAAAACTTCGACGTCTTTTTTGTGGTTAAAATTAGTAATCTTTAAAAATTACTAGATATACTTCAAAACTGAGACACGTTGTCCGTTTTAAAAAATTTTTTGTTGTAACTTTACGATTTTAATAATGACTAAGTATGATTCTCTTTTATTTTAACAATTAAATAAACAAACTTGCGACTGATTGTGTAAATTTATACGTATAAGATTAAGTTCTAGATTATTTATTGTTTAAAATCATGCTTCAACACTTCCCTTCCCTCAATAGATATAGATCGAATTCTCATACGACAGAAAACCAACTGTAAATTTTGACTCTATTTTTTTTTAATTAAAAAAATTATGGTCGGGTCTCCTACTTTTCTTCCTTTGTAAACTACGACATATTCCGTCAGGAGGTGTTCTGACTGATGGAAGCTTCTTTCTGTATCTTCTAGGTTCTGAAAATGATATACGATTTCGCATCTAGAGCTCGATATTAGGATAAAACTACAGTTACTAAGAACTTTAAGACCTTTTTTGGTTCATATGTATATATATATATATATATATATATATATATATATATATATATATATATATATATATATATATATATATATATATGACCTATATGAACAAATTTTGATTTACTTATAATTAGAAACTAAAAAGTCCTGGCCAATCATAGTAAGGTTCCATAATACTTTATTTTTTCTGAAACATTTTAAGGGCAAAACTTAACTACCAATTTAAGTTACTCTCGCAGAGGTATCCTCAATATAATTACTAATAATGAACAAAAAGGGCATTAGAATAATTACATTAAAATTTTAATTATACTATCAGTAACATTTTAGAAATAAACAATTTTTTTACTAATGAAAAAATAATGTATGTACCAAAGTTATAATTTTTTTGTTATTGTGTAATGATGCTATATAATTTAAGCATTAAATTATTTTATTGTATATTTTGTGAATAATGGGTAATTTTGTAATGTTATTTTTCTAGCAATATTAAACTAAAAGTAAAGTCGATATTAAAAAATAATTTGTACCTTCCCACATGTTATAACAGAGGATAAAATTTAATAATCAGCAGCAGACTTTTTGTCGAAAACAATATATAAGTTCAACAAGCGCAAGTTTAATTATCAGCGAGTTCAGCTATGATACCATTAGATAAGTAAATAATAGAGTTGGCTGCATATGTACCGTATGTCATAGTGTCAGAGACACTAAGAGTTAGAATAAATTTATGTTATAAATAATCAAATATTTAATTTAAAATACACAAACAGCACTACTTTAATAAGGGCCTCGGTATAAGTTTATTTACTAATACATTCAAATCGCTTTAACATTAATTATATATATATATATATATATATATATATATATATATATATATATATATATATATATATATATATATATATATATAAATATGTATATATATATATATATATATATATATATATATATATATATATATATATATATATATATATATATATATATATATGGTAAATCCCAAGATATAAGATCCTGCCTTTTTGCTTTTGCAATAGGGCAATATTAAGGTTTTGTGCATAGTTGCCAGGTATTACGATAAACGTATTTTTATTTTCTCTGCTTTGTATACCGCTCTCACTTGCACCTGCAATCATATTGGATCTATTTTTACCTATATATTTGACTATTGTAGGAAAACCATCACTCAGGAAGAGGAAAAAACGGAAAAATGTTTAAATGCATCATGTAGACGATTATGAAAAAGACGTCATCAGGAGGAAAATATATTCTATGTATGAAGAGCAGTTGGTGCCGATACTAGACAAAATAAAATTAAGACTGGTGCAAGACGGAACCAATATACATTGGGGCCGATCAACCCTTGACAGAATTACGAATCTTGCGACATACTTATTTACAAGAAATTAAAAAGTATCGATCAGAGAATGGGCTAATAATTTACCTTGACGAAACATGGTTCGATACCCATGACACTGTGCAAAAAGGATGGGTTGACATCAGTACAAAATGTCAGACTAACGCACCTTCAAATAAAGGTAAACGAATAACCATTTTGCTTGCTGGATCTGAAAAGGGGGCTGGGTTTCAAATTGTCTACTGTTATCTGCAAAAAACATAAAAGATTCTACTTTGGACTATCACGAAGACACGACCGCAGAACTTTTTGAAAATTGGTTTCAAAATTCCCTTTTGCCAAATATTCCCGAATAGAGTGTTCTAGTTATGGACAATGCAAGTTACCATAGTCAGCTACTAAATAAGGTTCTTAATGCAGCCAACATCAAATCGGAAATACAGGAATATATGTTAAAAAATGACATTTATTTTGACTTTAGTTATAAAAAAGTGATCTTTTGGAAGTTTTGAAAGACTATAAATTGAAAAAGAAATATGTTTGTGATAGTATGGCAGAAAAAATGGGACACACTGTTTTGCGGCTTCCCCGTATTGTTGTGTGTTTATTCCAATTGAACATATTTGACATCAAGTTAAATCAAAAATAAGGACACAAAATGTTTCTCCTACTTTAAGCGTGTCAGTGGTTGAATTAGTAAAAAAAAGTTATAAATGATATACCTTGTGAAAGCTGGAAGAATTCCAATCAGCACGTTGTTCAAGTTGAAGATTCATATATTTATGTAAATAATATTAAACCACTGATAATTACCTCAGCTGATGACACTGATAGTGAAACCGAATTAGGCTTAAGTTAAAATATATTTTTATTTATACAACATGTCCCCTCTTGTAAACCCCATTCATTCAAACTGTACATTTGTACTTCTTATCCATTTGCTTTTACATGCATATATAAATAAACATCTCCAAAAACACTTATAATTTTATTTATTTGTATTAATGAAGAAAATTCTTAAGTCCATCTTTGCAACCTATCATAAACAAAAGGTCAGAATTTTTATATTGCCCACTTAAAACTGCAAAAATCAGGATCTTATATTTTGGGACAGGCTATATATACATATATATATATATATATATATATATATATATATATATATATATATATATATATATATATATATATATACATATATATATGTATATATATATATATATATATATATATATATATATATATATATATATATATATATATATATATATATATATTCGGACGTCCCGAACGTGCATTAACTGTAGTGCTCGTTCGGTCCCGTTTAAATTTATTTATCAAGTAATAAATGGTTTTGAGTGCTGGTGCATGGATTTCCTGCAGTTTCTATCTGGGCCGCAGTCTACTTCTTTAAGGAAAAATGTTTTATCAGTTTTACGAAACTCAAACTAACCATTTCTATGAAATGGTAGCTGCCAACTAGCAACGGCGTGTTGCGTCTGTTTGAAATATTGAACCCAACCATGTCAAGAATGACACATAATAAAATTTCCTGCTATTTGGTGGAAATTTACGTATGAATCCACCCTCGTATGCTCTTCCATACACCAACTTTAGTCATTCAGAAATAAATGATACACTAAATTTAATATCTATATGTTTATTTGATGCCGAATTAGAAAAAGTGTAACGGACATGTGTGAAAAATACTTTTCAGACTCGTTCGCACTACCTTTTCTACTTCCATTTTCAAATTTAATTCATACATATACATATATTACTATATGTCAGTCAATAAGTTTGGAAAGCGGAAATCAAATAATATGAATTAATGAGTCGAAATGCATTTATTTTTCAGTATAATCTCCCTTAAGCTCAGGACAATTTTTCTAATGATTTTTCAATTTATTTACTCCAATCCTGAAGTAGTTTTCTGGAAGACCTTTAAAATATCCATCTACGGATGCTATTACCTCGTCATTTGTTGAAAAACGCTCCCACGTAGAAATTCTTTGACGTTTGGGAACATATGGAAGTCAGACGGAGCCAGATCTGGTGAATAAGGTGGATGTTCCAATAATTCGTACTTTAATTCGACCGGGCCTTTTTTCACGAATTTTCTCATCCAGCTGATGTAAAAGGTTGGGGCAATACTCTCCTGTGATTGTTTTATAGGTTTGAAGGTAATCAATCAAAATTCCTTTTGCATCCCGGAAAACTGATGTCATAATTTTTTTGGATGGCTTTAACCACTTTGGCTGCTTTGGAGCTGAACAACTGGGCTCAGTCCACTCTGCGGTTTGTTGTGGCAGTTCAAGATCATATTCATAGTTATAAATTCACTAACAAAATCAGTTTTATTGTTTGTGAAACGAACCAAATGTTGTTTGGAAAGTTTCTCTCGAGTGCCCTTTTGTTCCGATGTTAACAAATGCGGCACCTATCTTGTGAATAGCTTTCCCATACCCAAAACATTAGTTAAGATCTCATGTACTGATCTATGTGAGATTCCTATAACCTCAGCTAAATTATTCACGGTCAATCGATGGTCTTCCATTACCATATCTTGTACTTGTAGTTTCTTTGGTTGTTGCGGTTTTTGGATGTCCTGAACGTGAATCATCATTGACGTTTGTACTACCACGTTTAAACTCTACAGTCCATCTACGAACAGTTGGAAATGAAGGACCAGACTCCTTCAATACTTTTACCAACTTAGCACGGATTTCAATTGCCAATAAACGTTCCAAAACAAAGAATTTTATCACTGCACGATATTCGATTTTTTCCATTTTTAAAAAATACTCAAACACGTCTACTTTAACCAGCTGATCAACCATGAATGACCTGACAGATCGACTTGAAAGTTAGGGTGTGTTTATGTGACAGATGACGCTTCAAAATGGTGTTCAATGTTTGGTTCAAGTGATGCTGCATAGGTGTCCACTTAAAAACTTATTGACTGACCGGTATGTGCGTACTTTTATGCTTAAAGGTAAATACTACTACATCTGAGTTCGATTATACAATCATACAACCATAGGTTGCCTTCCCAATCCCAGTCTCCATGTGTCTCTTTCATACGCCCCGTTCTCTTCCAAGTCTCGGTCTTTCATGGCTTCTCGAATTCCATCATTCTAGGAACGTCGGGGTCTTCTTTTTTGTTCTTCCCTTCTGGTTTCCACGAAAAAACGCGTGTTTTCGTACATACGAAGTAAGTGTACAAACCACTTTAAACTTCTCTTTTCAATTCTATCTAGTACTGTTTCTGTTGCGTTCATTGTTCTTCTAATTTCTTCATTCCTTATGTGTTCTAGTCCCGACTTCCCTGTACTTTGTCTTAAATAGTCCATCTCAACAGCATTTATTCTTCTTTTGTCGTCTTCCTTCAATACGTACACTTCACTTCCGTAACACAACACTGTCTCCACCATGGTTTGACCTATTCTTTTTTTGTTGTTCCTGCTGATGTTTTTATCTCTCCACACAGAGTTGAGTGAGCCTACTATTTTAGTTGCATTTTGTATTCTTTGATTGATTTCTTGCTTTTCTATACCATCCTTATCCACTATTGTTCCCAAGTACTTGAATTTATCTACGTGCCGTATATAGGTGTCATCATTAATTAATATTTCAAACTATGCATCCGAATTCACCACCAGATACTCTTGTATATTTTTAGGGCTTTCTTGGTATATTGTTGTAAGCTTTTTAGTGTTCCGTACGGAACACTTATAAGATCATTTCGGTGTCTGTCTGTCTGTCTGATACCATCCTTATCCACTATTGTTCTCAAGTACTTGAATTTATCTACGTGCCGTATATAGGTGTCATCATTAATTAATATTTCAAACTATGCATCCGAATTCACCACCAGATACTCTTGTATATTTTTAGGGCTTTCTTGGTACATTGTTGTAAGCTTTTTAGTGTTCCGTACGGAAACACTTATAAGATCACTTCGGTGTCTGTCTGTCTGTCTGTCTGTCTGTCTGTCACACCCGATTTTCTCCGAAACTATTTGACATAGAAAGGTGAAATTTGGTAATAATATAGGATTTGATGGCCTCATCAGAGCCATGTAGTTTATAGAATTAAATTTTGACTTAAGGGATTAGTTTTGGGGGGTGAAGTCGGAAGTGAAAAAAAAAATTTTTTACTAGGTCATCGAGTGTGGTGTCAAATGAAAGCTTGTGAAAACACGAGTAAAAAATATATATATAATATTATTCTTGAGCGCACTTTTCTTTGTATTATTTTTAAAAATTCGCGAAAAAAATCGCTGTCCTGGGCCTTATCTCGAAAAGTACTTATCAAAAAATTTCGAAAAAATTCTGGAATATTCTCCACGGGGTGTAGATTGAACGAAAATTATCATGAGTGCATTACCTTTAATAATTTATATGATATATAAAAAAAAAACAAAAATTTCAAGGTCATCAGATTTTAGTAAAGATTGGAAACAAACTTTGTTGAAAACTCATTTGAGGTGTGTTTTGTGAAGTCACTAATCATTTTATACCACCGTCACATAAATTTTGACTTAAGGGGTTTGTTTTGAGGGGTGAAATCGGAAGTGAAAAAAAATTTTTTTTACTAGGTCATCGAGTGTGGTGTCAAATGAAAGCTTGTGAAAACACGAGTAAAAAATATATATATAATGTAATACTTGCGCACACTTTTCTTCGTATTACTTTTAAAAAATCGCTGTCCCCTACTTTATCTCGAAAAGTACTGATCAAAAAATTTTGAAAAAATTCTGGAATATTCTCTGTGAACGAAAATTATCACGAGTGCATTACCTTTAATAATTTATTTGGTATATAAAAAAAAACAAAATTTCAAGGTCACCAGTTTTTCAGTAAAGATTGGAAACAAACTTTGTTGAAAACTCATTTGGGGTGTGTTTTGTGAAGTCACTGATCATTTTATACCACCCTAACAAACATTTTTATTTCAAAAACAATCAACGTACGGAACACTAATTGTGCAAGTTCAACTTGCACTTGACCGGTTTTTTTTTTTTAAATCTATAAATGTAATATGAATTTCATCTCCCTTAGTAATCTTCTTTTCTATAAGCTATTGTACAGTAAATAAATTATCAGTGCACGAGCGTCCTGGAGTGAATCCGGTTTGATCTTCTTCTATCTTATCACTAACTTCTCGCCTTACTCGTTTCTGTATTATCTTTCCCCATAGTCTGCTAAATGTTCTTGTTACACTTAATCCTCTATAGTTACTTGAGTCTTTCATAAAGGTAAATAACTATTAAACTGCACATTACCAAATTTACACTATGTGTAACTGTGTATGAGTATTGTTTATATAATATACTTACGATAGCATCAAATGGCAATGTGTTCATAAACTCCTGTGTGATATTCCATTTGCCAAGAGTATAATAGAGTGTTCCTTGAAAATTGTCACCTCCATTAGCAGAAGTGATTTAGGTTTGTCAGCTAAAATGCTTTCAATTTGTTCACAAAGAAAACGTGCAAATCTTTCCTTGTTACTTTAGGAAAAGTGGATAACAATATTGTCGTTACAAAACATGTGCCGGAACTTTGCCATGACGTAAAAATAGAAAAATTACATCGTCAAATTGTTAACACGTCCTGTAAAAGAAAAGCTCTCGAAAATGTTTCAGAAAAACCCGCCACACTACTATGCGTACTACAAGAAAATGTATCATCAACAGTTACTACGTCCGACGTTGCTTATATTAGAAGAAATATGTACAACGCTCGTCGGAAAAAAACACCCTGCATTGCCGAAGAGTATTAAAGATACTTTTAAAATTCTAGAAGAGATCAGCATGGAAACATCTAATGGTGAGCCATTTTTACTTATTAACAGTGGAAGTGACCAAATAGTTGTATTTTGTTGTAAATCAAATATCCAGTTTTTGGAAAAGGTCTCACGAATTTATTTAGACGGTACCTTTAATTATTGCCCTCAGTTCTTTTGTCAATTTTTTACTATTCATGGGTTTTACAACGTTCCTTGATGGAAATTCATAACGAATGTAATGAAAGACTAATATTGTCAAATTTCCACTTTATTTAGCTTCATTGAAACTGTATGACGCGTTTCACTATACTATAGCTTCTTCTGATACAAAATGATATTTGAGTATTAGTGTTGTTACATTTATATAAATAAATACCCTAAGGTAGATAGGTAATAAAATTAATACTATATGCTAATGAATATTGCTGGGAAATCGATTCTGAATATTAATTGTATAAATTGATTAAAGGGGAGTTACCATGGGCCAGATAGGTATCTTTTTGTTCGTTTAGGATGATGTCTGAATTTTTAATTCTATTTATTTCTAAATTTTCTAGTAGGTTTAATTTTACGGCTTTGTCTTGTATGTGTAGAATTTTAAATTTATCGTCAAAAAGATGATTTAATTCTGTTAAATGATTACTGTACGCTGAGTCAGTTTTGTTTTTTAAATAGCTTCTTTTATGTTCTAAAATCCGAGTTTCGAATGAGCGACCTGTCTTCCCTATGTAACTTTTATGACAAGAACCACAATTTAACTGATACACTCCAGATTTTTTGATCTATTTTGTTTTCCCTTTGCGTTTTTAATGAATATTCCTAACGAGTTGTTTGTTCTAAAATCTATGTTGATATTATATTTGTTTAAGTGGTTTTTAATTTTCTTTGAAGTGTTACCAAAATAGGTTAAAACATTAAATTTTTTCCCTGTGTTTTCTTTCTTGGGGTATACTAAAGAAATAGCTTCATTTTTTAATTTTTTGTTTAGAATTGAGTCTATGGTGTCAGGAGAATATCCGTTGTTAACAGCAATTTGTTTTAATAGATTTAATTCTTTATTAAAATCATCTACAGATAAGGGGACATTAACAAGTCTATGCAACTTACTGTGGTAAGCTGCCAATTTGTGTTGTAGGGGGTGAGCTGATTTTATGTTTATTGTAGTATCTGTATGTGAGGGTTTGTGAAAAATAGAGAATTTGTGTTTGTTGTAATGTCTGGTTATCGTTAAGTCAAGAAAATTAATTTTATTGTCGACTTCTAGTTCCATAGTGAATTTAATATTTTTATGTATTGAGTTTATACAGTTAAAAACATTGTCAAGTTGACGCTTCGTACCATTAAAACAAGCAAAGATGTCGTCTACATATCGGTACCAATAAAAAAATGATTTGCTAAATTCTTGTCGACGTATTTGTTTTTCTAGGTTATCCATAAATATTTCTGCTCTACTTTATTTACACAAAGAAAATCATCCTATTAGACCTGTAGCCTCCTACATATCGGCTCCAGCTTACAAACTCTCAAAATTTCTCATAGATATCATTAAAACGAACATTAACTTCACCCCAACTTACACAATAAAAAATTCGTTAGAATTAACGGAAAAAATTTCCAACGTCTTTCTACAAGATAATTCAAAACTAGTACCATTTGACGTCCAAAACCTTTTCCCTAGCATACCCTCGGATGAAACAGTAAAAATAATAAAAACATTTCTAATTAAAAATAAAGTTAATATCGTTATACAACAAGACATACTAAATTTATTAAACACGAGCCTCAATCAAAATTATTTTTACTTTAATAATACGTTTTATAATAGTTCTGAGGGTCTCATAATGGGTAGTCCACTTAGCCCGCTTTTAGCAAAAATATTTATGGATAACCTAGAAAAACAAATACATCGACAAGAATTTAGCAAATCATTTTTTGTATTGGTACCGATATGTAGACGACATCTTTGCTTGTTTTAATGGTACAGAGCGTCAACTTGATAATGTTTTTAACTATATAAACTCAATACATAAAAATATGAAATTCACTATGGGACTAGAAGTCGACAATAAAATTAATTTTCTTGACTTAACGATAACCAAACATTACAACAAACACAAATTCTCTATTTTTCACAAACCCTCACATACAGATACTACAATAAACATAAAATCAGCTCACCCCCTACAACACAAATTGGCAGCTTACCACAGTATGTTGCATAGACTTGTAAGTGTCCCCTTATCTGTAGATGATTTTAATAAAGAATTAAATCTAATAAAACAAGTTGCTGTTAACAACGGATATTCTCCTGACACCATAGACTCAATTCTAAACAAAAAATTAAAAAATAAAGCTATTTCTTTGGTATACCCCAAGAAAGAAAACACAGGGAAAAAAATTTAATGTTTTAACCTATTTTGGTAACACGTCAGAGAAAATTAAAAACCACTTAAACAAATATAATATCAACATAGCTTTTAGAACAAATAACTCGTTAGGAAAAATCATTAAAAACGCAAAGGGAAAACAAAATAGATCAAAAAAATCTGGAGTGTATCAGTTAAATTGTGGTTCTTGTCATAAAAGTTACATAGGACAGACAGGTCGCTCATTCGAAACTCGGATTTTAGAACATAAAAGAAGCTATTTAAAAAACAAAACTGACTCAGCGTACAGTAATCATTAAACAGACTTAAATCAACTTTTTGACGATAAATTTAAAATTCTACACATACAAAACAAAGCCGTAAAATTAAACCTACTAGAAAATTTAGAAATAAATAAAATTAAAAATTCAGACATCATCCTAAACGAACAAAAAGATACCTGTCTGGCCCATGGTAACTCCCCTTTACTCAATTTATACAATTAATGTTCAGAATGGATTTCCCAGCAATATTCATTAGCATATAGTATTAATTTTATTACCTATCTACCTTAGGGTATTTATATAAATGTAACAACACTAATACTCAATTATCATTTTGTATCAGAAGAAGCTATAGTATAGCGAAACGCGTCATACAGTTTCAGTGAAGCTAAATAAAGTGGAAATTTGACAATATTAGTCTTTCATTACATTCATTAAATCGACAAGTCTATCAAAGAATTTTGTGATCGGAAAACTTTTTATTAGGGTTCATTATTTTGCTATTATTTCTTAGGAGAGTATTGAGTTTTTTTTTCTGAACTAAATATTTTTTATGTATGATATTATTTACTTTTTGCCTGTATCATTATCCAAGGTAAGAAAATCAATATAATGGAGTCTATAAGCTAATTCTGTGTGAACTACCTTCAAATAAACGTTAAAAATGTCTCTTTTTTTTTTCGAAATTGAATCTTCTTATCTTCTGTTAACCATTTCTTTAGGCCAGCTGAGAAACCTTGTTACGCAGCAAAGCTCTTATTGTTGGTTTTTAATTGATAATATTGTGGAAACACTTTAAGTTTTGTACATTGGTCGAAGAACCGTAAATTTTGAAAACACAAAGTACATTTTAGTAACAATTTAAAATACTTATTGGCTAGGAAACTTATTGAAGCTTCTTTTAACACTTGAATTGATTCAGCCGATACTTGGTGGAAATCCATAACTAGAAGTTTTGCAAGAAGTAAAACACTACTTAAATTTCCACTACATTTTTTTTTATACGCCTTTCACTGTTCTTTGAGTGGCCGAATTCCAAAAGTGATGTTATTTTTCAATATTTTCAGTTACTATGGTTAAACATGTATAAAGAGTTAATGAAGTGAGGGAGCGTGCCCTTCGTCTATATCATGTTATGCTTCCATTTTAGGGTCTTTGGAGTAAAGGAGCTTAAAAATTGTGTTGTTTTTTCATTGTCTTCAATTTTAGCAGAAATAGTATATTGCCAAAAATGTCAGGTTTTAGTTGAAAATATCTCTGAAGCCAAGATATTTTGTGATTTTTATCTTACCATAAATTATCTTTTATTTAAAACATCAGCTTGAAGTGCTCAGAATAAGTTATTCCTTTAGTGAAAGTCAAATTCCGTATTTATTTTAAAACTGCCAGTTTGCAAGATAAGTGTACTTACTAAATTAATTTACCATTTTTTTTATGGTTCAGTATCTGATTTGGCAAGATCTTCTTGCTTTCATTGAGTATCGGCTGAACTGTGTCGTATTGGATGAGAAGCCTACGGAAAATCGATGTTAGTTCGTTTGCACATATTTTGAGTACACTGGCTGGGTGTCTAGCTATATTTAAATATGTTTTATGACAAGTTATCTGAAGACAATATCGGGTATCTTTGACTGCACTTTGGGAATAGTGGGTGGTGTTTCTCGTTGGACTTCGGCAATAGAATGTGCCGATAATAAGTTGGCTTTCTCAACAGGTGTTGTTGTAAGTGGTGGTATAGTAGATTTTATAAAAGTTTTCGGTTTGCAGCAATGGTTTTAAATGGGACAACAAATCTCAGAGAGAACGCGCCGTAACGGAGTGGTCCGTGTAAAACGACACATAGAGCTCTATCTGGAATGAGATATGGATGATTTTTTCAGTTGACTGCATTGAAATTATATCATTATAAAAAATAAATTAATATCTTAGTTCCCCTGAACTAACCGAAACCTCATATTTCCCCCTTCGTTTCGTGTCTTCAAAAGACACAGATATTTTGAAATTTTATCTCAGTATCTTAAAGTTTTCAAAGAAAATAACCGGTCAAGTGCAAGTTGAACTTGCGCAATTTTGTTACGGAGGTATAAAATGATCAGTGACTTCACAAAACACACCCCAAATGAGTTTTCAACAAAGTTTGTTTCCAATCTTTACAGAAATCTGATGACCTTTTTTTTTTTTAATACCAGAAAAATTAATAAAGGTAATGCACTCGTGATAATTTTCGTTGAATTTACATCCCGCGGAGAATATTCCGGAGTTTTTTCAAAATTTTTTGATAAGTACTTTTCGAGATAAGGCGCGGGACAGCGATTTTTTCGCGATTTTTTAAAAATAATACAAAGAAAAGTGCGCGCAAGTATTACAATATATATACATTTTTTCTCATGTTTTCACAAGCTTTCATTTGACACCACACTCGATGACCTAGTAAAAATTTTTTTTTTCACTTCCGATTTTACCCCCCAAAACTAACCCCTTAAGTCAAAATTTAACTCTTAAAACTATATGGCTCTGATGAGGCCATCAATTCCTATATTATTACCAAATTTCAGCTTTCTATGTCAAATAGTTTCTGAGAAAATCAGGTGTGACAGACAGACAGACAGACACCGAAGTGATCTTATAAGTGTTCCGTACGGAACACTAAAAATGCTATATATACAAGACTCATTATTTTTTTTATTATTATTAATAGGGAGTCCGATAAAGTTATATAATTAAATCTAATCTATACATAAATTTAAGAAAAATGTATAGCTAATTAGAGTGCCTCTACGTACATACGTGTATTTCGGTAAAATATCAAAGTTCAAGTGTATCTTTTACAATCTTAAATACTATATATTAACAAAAATAGTAGAGCTAATACCTTACAGGAAAATATATGAAGGAAAAGATACAATCACAAGAAAATTACAATAGGCTTCTCGGTGCCCGTGGGAATCGAATTCACGAACTCAGGATATATGCGCCTGTGTTTTACCCAAGTAAGCACTATTTTATTGCCGACTACTAGAGCCGCCTGTCATTTTCCTCCAATTGAAGAGGCAATTTGTAATTCTCTCGACGTCATATAACTAACTTTGAAACTAGTACACAAATAGCAGTTTAATCACTTTTCAGTATATTTTATTACTTAAATGATGTAAGTCGTCGCTAAACTGCGGGTATATGCTGGCAAATAATAAATATAAATTTAATTTAAATTTACAACCACAAAAACCGAACACAAATCGTAATAAAAATGACTTTAAAAGGCACGACAAATGTCTCTCGAGGGGCTATTAAGTTACGGAAAATCCCAGTTACCAACAAAATATATTTTTTCTCTGACTATTTAATAATAAATTCATTATTATGTAGGACACAACGAATTGTACTAAGTGCGCATACCTAATACTCCATCGAACGCTGACACAGCAGCTTTCAAGCCGACAAAGTGGTTGACACGGTCAACACTTAAAAGCAGGCATCGCTTTTTGAGGGATCCTCCTCAAGCAATATGTGGTTAATGTAAAATAACTGAAAACGGGCCGGTCCCATTTTTCAGTAGTTTACCCACTGTTCACTTATTCGTCAAATCCATACCGACACGCGTTTCGCTGTATCACGGCTCGTCAGTCGGGCTAGGACTGACAAACAAGAGAACAGAATTTACGGGTACTTATCCAAGAAGTTACGAGTAGATAAACGTAAAACCGTTTTAATTAGTAAAACTCTTTGATATTATTGGAAAGAGTAGGAAATCAGCATTCCAATGATATCAAAACTAATACCATTATTTGAAAATTAAATTCAGGTATCGGTATTAAATGAAGCAAAATCGTTTGAGTCGATTTTTTTCCTCACCAGTGCATAAATGAAAAATTACTATATGAGCTTTATTAGGCACTAAACAATTAATTATGGACAATATAAATTTTTATATATTTTTGAAATATAGAACGTTATTAATTTTATTGTTATATACTTTTTATATTTTAATGAGATATACTAAATATATATTGATACTTAAGATTGAAACATTATCAAAATATGCAAAGATCGTAGATATAATAACCGGTCAAGTGCAAGTTGAACTTGCGTAATTTGTGTTCCGTATGTTGATTGCTTTTCTAATAAAAAATTTTGTTACGGAGGTATAAAATGGTCAGTGATTTCACAAAACACACCCCAAATGAGTTTTCAACAAAGTTTGTTTCCAGTCTTTACTGAAAACTGTTGACTTTGAAATTTTTATTTTTTTTATATACCAGATAAATTATTAAAGGTAATGCACTCGTGATAATTTTCGTTCAATCTACACCCCGTGGAGAATATTCCGGAGTTTTTTCAAAATTTTTTGATAAGTACTTTTCGAGATAAGGCGCGGGACAGCGATTTTTTCGCGATTTTTTAAAAATAATACAAAGAAAAGTGCGCGCAAGTATTACATTATATATACATTTTTTACTCGTGTTTTCACAAGCTTTCATTTGACACCACACTCGATGACCTAGTAAAAATTTTTTTTTTCACTTCCGATTTCACCCCCCAAAACTAACCCCTTAAGTTAAAATTTAACTCTTAAAACTACATGGCTCTGATGAGGCCATCAATTCCTATATTATTACCAAATTTCAACTTTCTATGTCAAATAGTTTCGGAGAAAATCAGGTGTGACAGACAGACACCGAACGGAACACTAAAAAAGCTATATATACAAGACTCATTATTTTTTTTATTATTATTAATAGGGAGTTCCGATAAAGTTATATAATTAAATCTAATCTGTACAAAAATTTAAGAAAAATGTATAGCTAATTAGAGTGCCTCCACGTATATACGTGTATTTCGGTAAAATATCAAAGTTCAAGTGTATCCTTTTACAATCTTAAATACTATATATTAACAAAAATAGTAGAGTTAATACTTTACAGGAAAATATATGTAGGAAAAGACACAATCACAAGAAAATTACAATAGGCTTCTCGGTGCCTGCGGGAATCGAATCCACGAACTCATGTTATATGCCCCTGTGTTTTACCCAAGTAAGCACTATTTTACTGCCGACTACTAGAGCCGCCTGTCATTTTCCTCCAATTGAAGAGGCAATTTGTAATTCTCTCGACGTCATATAACTAACTTTGAAACTAGTACACAAATAGCAGTTTAATCACTTTTCAGTATATTTTATTACTTAAATGATGTAAGTCGTCGCGGAACCGCGGGTATATGCTGGCAAATAATAAATATAAATTTAATTTAAATTTACAACCACAAAAACCGAACACAAATCGTAATAAAAATGACTTTAAAAGGCATGATAAATGTCTCTCGAGGGGCTATTAAGTTACGGAAAATCCCAGTTACCAACAAAATATATTTTTTTCTCTGATTATTTAATAATAAATTCATTATTATGCAGGATACAACGAATTGTACTAAGTGCGCATACCTAATACTCCATCGAACGCTGACACAGCAGCTTTCAAGCCGACAGAGTGGTTGACACAGTCAACACTTAAAAGCAGACAGCGCTTTTTTGAGGTATCCTCTTCTGGCATATGTGGTTAATGTAATATAACTGAAAACGGACAAGGCACATTTTTCAGCAGTCTACCCACTGTTTTCTTATTCGTCAAATCCATTTCGAGACTCGTTCCGCCGTATCACGACTCGTCAGTCGGGCTAGGACTAATAAAAGAACAGAAAATACGGGTACTTATCCAAGAAGTTACGGAACACGAAGGTAGGATACAACGAATTGTACTAAGTACGGATATCTAAAGCTCTATCGAAAGCAGACACAGCGGCTTTCAAATCGACAGAGTGGTTGACACGGTCAACACTTGAAAGCAGGTAGCGCTTTTTGGGAGATCCTCCTTAGGCATATGTGGTTAATGTAAAATAACTGAAAACGGCCAAGGCTCATTTTTTTCAGCAGTTTACTCGCTGTTCTTTTATTCGTCAAATCCATCCCGAGACGCGTTTCACCGTATCACGGCTCGTCAGTCGGGCTACGATTGACAAACAAGAGGACGGAATTTACGGGTACTTATCCAAGAGATTACGGGTAGATATGTGTACTTAGTACAATTCATTGTATCCTAGCTTCATGTCTCCTAACATCTCTCTACTTGGAGTATTTTCTGCGTCTCGCAGGCATAAAGTAAAACCTCCAGCCTGAACTCAACTGGCTAGCTTTACGTTCTTTAGTCGTTTCTGGACATCTTGTTCCGTGTTTTTGTCGTCGCTCCCTACACTTTCCAGATAGGTGAAACTGACGACGGCTTCGATATTCTGTTCGTGGTTCGTGCAGTGTCAGAGGTTCGTGAGAGTATTAACCATCATCTGTTTTTGTTCATCTGTAATTCAACTTTTCTGGGTTCTTTGTGCACACTCGCAAGTTTCTTCGTCAGATCAACCAGGGTTTGCAATAGAAGGAAAGTCGTCCGCTAAGTCGAGGTCTTCTAATCTTTCATGTAGGCCCTACTGCTGTTCTCGACGCTAACCATACACCGCGCCCCTCATGACCGTATCCAGAACAATACGAGATATCATCGGAAAAAGTAACCCTGTTTGTAGTTGAAATGATTCGGTTAGCTTTCCGTTATGGTTGACAGTACATGAAAATCGGTTATATGTTTCTTTGATAATATTAATGATAGTTGCTGGAATTCCAAAGAGTTCAAGGGCTTTCGATATAAAAGTTATTTTAATCTTATTAGAGGTCCACAAAAGTCATGTATAGTATGGCTTGGAATTCGGCGCACTGTTCAGTCATGATTTGGAGGTTGCTTATTTGATCCATAAAGGATCTGTCTCTACGAAAGAGTGCTTAGTTCTCTTGCAGTGTGCCGTATACCACATTTTCTTGTTCTGTTCAGTACAATCTTTGTGAAGTTTAGCATTTTAAATATTAATTTCAGCGTAAAGTAGGTCAAAAATAGTGAAACGCAGCTTCTGAAGGTAGCAAAAACCTATAATAGGGATTCTGCTCCTCAAGTAACAATGGCAACCTTTCTTAAATAAAAAAAATGGTGCCAACTAACATGTTTCTTGCCTAAGCTGCAAGGTGATTTCACTTGACGCCCGCATTATAACTTCTTCTTCTTCTTAGGATGTTGGCGATCACATTTGCCCAACTGATCTTATCTGTTGACGCTCTAAATAGTTCAGTAGCATGACATCTCGTCCACTACCGTAAGTTTTTTACCTAGGAGTTTCGGCGTCTCTCTTTTACCGCTTATTTTGAGTTATCGCGCTTGTCGATGGGCTGCTGTCAACTTGGGTCCTTTAGCTGGATTCTTCGGAGTTAAGTTAGCTTCTTTAAGTCTTTTTCTGATTGTCCAGTGACTGACAGCCCGACCACAAACTTGTCGGAGTTCCTGCTGGACCACAACGCCTGTCAAGTGAAGATATTTTAGAGTTGTGTTAACAATGAAGCGATCGTCTTGTTCCGAAGTACACCTTCTTCTTCCTGATCCTGGTCTCCGTGTAAGGGCGCCAGTCTCTTGGTAACGTCTTAGATTCTGGTGACAACTGACTGGCTCAGGACTACACGTTGGCGCTGCCTTTCCTGCAATAGGGCAATGACTTGTGCCGTTTCTTCCGAGGTGGTATCCATTTTCCGATGACGTAATTAGTGAGCCGGTATAGCAGAGATGTTGACGGTTTCAGTTCCGATAAAGGAATGATAGCATGTGTTTTTTTATAAGGATGAATAGCGTGCAAAGAGTACGTTTGCTGAGCGAGCAAAAACGATTCTATTGAGTAAAACCCTTTTAATCGGTAAAATTTTTTGGTATTATTGGAAAGAGTAGCATTCCAATGATATTAAAACTAATACCATTGTTTGAAAATTAAATTCAGGAATCGGTATTAAATGAAGCAAAATGGTTTGAGTCGATTTTTTTCCTCACCAGTGTATAAATGAAAAATTACTATATAAGCTTTATTAGGCACTAAACAATTAATTATGGACAATATAAATTTGTATATATTTTTGAAATATAGAACGTTATTAATTTTATTGTTATATACTTTTTATATTTTAACGAGATATACTAAATATATATTGATACTTGAGATTGAAACATTATCAAAATATGCAAAGATAACTGTTGGCAATTTAGATCATTGACAGTAGGCAAACGTAGATATAATAACCGGTCAAGTGCAAGTTGAACTTGCGCAATTTGTGTTCCGTACGTTGATTGCTTTTAAAATAAAAAATTTTGTTACGGAGATATAAAATGGTCAGTGACTTCACACACCCCAAATGAGTTTTCAACAAAGTTTGTTTCCGGTCTTTACTGAAAACTGTTGACCTTGAAATTTTTATTTTTTTTATATACCAGATAATTTATTAAAGGTAATGCACTAGTGATAATTTTCGTTCAATCACCCTTGGAGAATATTCCAGTACTTTTCGAGATAAGGTGGGGGGGACAGCGATTTTTCGCGATTTTTTAAAAATAATACAAAGAAAAGTGTGCGCAAGTATTACATTATATGTATATATTTTTTACTCACGTTTTCACAAACTTTCATTTGATACCACACTCGATAACCTACTAAAAAAAATTTTTTTTCACTTCTGATTTCACCACCCAAAACTAACCCCTTAAGTCAAAATTTGATTTTCAAAACTACACGGCTCTGATGAGGACATCAATTCCTATATTATTACCAAATTTCAACTTTCTATGACAAATAGTTTCGGAGAAAATCGGGTGTGACAGACAGACGGACAGACAGACAGACACCAAAGTCATCTTATAACACTAAAAAATGACTAGAATACCGAGTAACCTAAACATCTGGTTGGCCGTGGCTCGGTGGCGTAATACTTTGCTACTATGCAGAAGGTCGAGGGTTCAATCCCGCAGGTCGGTATACTTATTTATTAATTTATTTAAGTATATTTGGCCTGGCTACGTATGTACATACATAGGTAAAAATTATTTGCAGAAATGCAAATAACGTCCGTGGCAGCACTACCGCGTTGTTTAAAAGGTGCCGTGAAATACAAAAATGTATGTTTCGGCACTTGGACAACATTGACGGGTATTACGACTTCCTCGCCGATATCCTGGGAATATAGAAAGAGGGTAAAATCCCTACTAATGATACTGTTTTTATTGCAGAAACTCCTGAACAACTACAGCTTATGTTAACGGAGCTGGACAAAGTATCAAGTGAAATCGGTATAAACATGAAAACGAAAGTTATGTGTAGTAAATCCCTAGAACAGAAAATAAAAATTAAAAACCAAGAACTAGAAGAAGTGGACAATTATGTTTATTTAGGACTTAGGATATAATTTGAAAGGAATAATTAAAAAATAGAAATTTACAGAATAAGAAGGCTGACCTGGACTGCCTCTGGGAAATTAAGTAAGACTAAAAAATAAAAATATACCGATGCATCTATGTTCTAGACGAGGGGTGCTCAAACTTGAACTGCTGGCGATCTACCTCAATATTACGATCGATCGACTCTGACAGGCTGCAAGTAAGTGTGATGCAGGATTGTCGTCTAGGTAGGGTGTATCGTGGCATAGATATTAGTTTTCCGCACAATATGCATTTTTTTAGTCAAGGTAAGTGTAGGTCTGCTCTAAAATGTCAATGAAAAAACTCATAATTATTCAAAATTGCGAGTTTATTGGTTCTTACAAAACAAACGAGTTCTAGTGTCTAAACTTAACTAAAGAGTGACTTTGGATGTTGAAGCGTGGCACTGCATGTCCTCAGCATACTTTTCATAAGATGGTACGTAATTACCGAGTGCTAATCGCAAGCATGATGATATATGTTCGTCAGTTAGTCGATTGCGATATTTTGACTTAATTATCTTCATTTCAGAAAATGCAAACTCGCACAAGTAAGTTGACCCAAACATTGCCGTCAGTTGAAGGGCGATTTGCCTTAGATTCGGATATTTATCTTCAGAGATAAAACACCAGAATTTTGTATCAGATGCTGTGGCTTTGAGATGTATATCTGATATAATCTGCACTAATTCATTTTCAACAGAACATGAGTCCATGTTAAACTGACTTGCTATTTCAGTAGCTAATTCCTCAATGTTTTTACACGAAAAAGGATAACTCATAAATGATGCGATATTTGCCAATTTACTGAAATTATAAAAACGTATTTCGAATTGGCCCAAAATATTTGATAATTCCGCCTCATAAATATCATAATTCAACTGAGGAATCCTTGCTTTCAAAGACGGAAAATTTTTCAGATCCTTTCTTTTCAGTTGATCTATCATAAGTTGCAATTTTACTTTTGAATGCGTTTATAGCGCTAATCATCTCAATAATAGTTTTCCCTTTACCTTCAAGCTCCAAATTAATGGTGTTTAAATGCACTGTGATGTCTGTCAAAAATGGCAAATCAGTCAGCCATTTTTCCGTTTTTCAGCATCTGAGTGTCATCATCTCTTTCGTCCAGAAAAGCTGTTATTTCGGGCAATAATTCTTGAAACCTTTCTAGGAATTTTCCGCGACTCAACCACCTGACGTCCGTGTGAAGAACTAAATCAGTGTGTTCAGCTGACTCACTATCTTCCAACTGCAATTTAAAGAGCCGTCGTTGCAAGCTACGTGCACGGATATAATTCACAATTTTTATTGCAATGCCCATAATCTCCTCCATGTTTAGAACTTTTGAACACAAAACTTGTTGATGTATAATGCAATGGAAGGAGAAAAATGAAGGGAAATCATCATTAGCTCGACACAAAGCCACAAAACCGTTTTTGTTTCCAGTCATTGCTGGTGCTCCATCGGTTGTAATGCACACTAGTTTATATATTGGTAGCTTGGAGTTTGTTACAAAATTGAAGAAAACCTCATATATATCTTCGCTACGGGTCTTTCCTTTCAGAGGAATCATTGTCAAAAACTCTTCCTTAGACGACATGTCATTGAATACCATTCGAATAAAAATACACAGCTGGGCAGTGTCTGTCATATCGGAGGATTCGTCGAACTGTAAAGAAAAGTATGTACATTCCATGATATCATGTTTTAGTTTATCTGCCATGTCCTGACTCATGACTTCAACACGCCTTGTGACAGTCGGACGAGATAACTGAAGTTCTCTAATAGCAGACATAATCTCTGTTTTATTTTTAAAATCTCCAAATAAAGTCTCACCCGCTTCAATAAATGCTTCCTTCACAACCAATCCATCATCAAATGGTTTCTTGTGTTTCGCCAATATATGAGATATTTTAAATGACGCGATCGTTGCAGCTTTTGATTGTTTGGCTGGTCTTGTGAACATGGTTTGTTCTTCTTTCAAACAAGTTATTAAATCACGTACTTAATTCACTCTGTGACGGAAAATCCTTTTCATAGTTTTTATGAACCGTTTTATGATGCCTCTCTAAGTTCCCACGCTTAGGTATTGCAACTGACGCACGGCAAATGAGACAAATGCACTTATCTTTTACCATACAAAAGAAAAATTCTTCCTCCCAATCGTTATTAAAATGATAAGTTTTACTTTTCTTCGCCGCACTCATTTTGGACTATTTATTAATAAACTTTGTATCGATGTATCGCCTTCAAGTTACAACTCAGACTGACCCCTATTCCTGCAGGCGCAACATTTATATCGGCGCGAACGAAGTCTCGAATCTTCCCGTCAAACACGCCGCCCGAAGTTTCTAGAAAAATCGGCGGGAATCAAAAACGTGATGAGGAGGTTATTCTGGCCTAATTCTGGATCGAATAAATTTTAGCAGTTTATTCATTACATTTTGTTTTAGTTACCTAAAACAAAATCTGTGAATAGTTCTATATCGGAAATTTTTTCTCGAGATCGACTCAAAAAGCACTCGCGATCGACCGTTTGAGCACCCCTGACTTAAGGGGTTAGTTTTGGGGGGTGAAATCGGAAGTGAAAAAAAAAATTTTTACTAGGTCATCGAGTGTGGTGTTAAATGAAAGGTTGTGAAAACACGAGTAAAAAATATATATATATATAATGTAATACTTGCGCGCACTTTTCTTTGTATTATTTTTAAAAAGCGCGAAAAAATCGCTGTCCACCCGCCTTATCTCGAAAAGTACTTATCATAAAATTTTGAAAAAAATTCTGGAATATTCTCCACAGCGTGTAGATTAAACGAAAATTATCACGTGTCCATTACTTTTAATAATTCATCTGGTATATATAAAAAAACAAAAAGTTCAAGGTCATCAATTTTTAGTAAAGATTGGCAACAAACTTTGTTGAAAACCTATTTAGGGTGTGTTTTGTGAAGTCACTGATCATTTTATACTTCCGTAACAAAATTTTTTATTTTAAAAAACAATCAACGTACGGAACACTAATTGCGCAAGTTCAACTTGCACTTGACCGGTTTTTTATTTTCCAGTTCACAGTCGATTATAATTAATAAGATTTAAAATATAGACGGACATCCGATCCTAATCAATACTAAACTGTTTTAGGACCTAAATAAATAAAAGTGGAACAATCGGTCATATCCCAGACGAAGCAAGATGACATGCCATATTTTATTAGGCCAAGTGTGGATGGCACAAGAAATATTCAGTTTAACTTTTACTTACCTAGCATGAAAATCATTCACGTGAACAACTGATAATTCAAATAAATCAGCATCTACCGGATTAGCAACACAATAAGTAAACAACGAAAACAAAAGTAATGATAAAAGCGACATTGTTATTAAAAAAAACAAAAATTTAAATTTATATCTTTGGCAGGTAGATAACAACTAATTATGTTTAAAATAAATGATTTATATACTTTTAAAATATAGTGTGTTATCTATATTATACTACTTTTTGTCTGTAATTTATTATACGCGCAAAGATAAACTAAATAGAGAGTGGTACTTGAGATTGAAAAATTATTAACATTCGATGTGACAGCCTCGTTCTAGAACATTTGCACTTTTTAATAGGTAAACGTTGAGATCAAGGATAGCTAGAGTACCGCGTGCAATGTAGACCTTTTAGGACTAAAATTTGTAGAGTTATTTACTCAGTACTTCTCATGTAACACATAATTTAAAAAAAAAAACAGCCAAGTGCAAATCGAACTTGCGCAATTAGTGTTCTGTACGTTGATTGCTTTTAAAATAAAAATTTTTGTTATGGACGCATAATTTTTTTTTTATTCCTCACCTCCCCGTCTCACTAGGGATTTTACCCTTTTTTCCATATCCCAAGGATATCGGCGAGGATGTCATAATACCCTAACGTTGTCCAAGTGCCGAAACATACATTTTTGTATTTCACGGCACTTTTTAAAAAACGCGGTAGTGCTCCCATGGACGTTATTTGCATTTCTGCAAACAACTACTACCTATGTACGTAAATGATGATACGTAATGATCAATGACTTCACTCGTGATAATATTCGTTCAATCTACTCCCTGTGGAGAATATTCCAGAATTTTTTCAAACTTTTTTGATCAGTATTTTTCGATATAAGGGGAAAAATAGCGATTTTTCGTAGTTTTTTAAAAATAATACAAAGAAAAAAGTAGGCAAGTACTACATTCTATATATTTTTGAACTCGTGTTTTTACAATCTTTCATATGATACCAGACTCGATGATCTGGTAAAAAAAAAAATTTCACTTCCGATTTCACCCCCAAAACTAACCCTTTGATTCAAAATTTAACTTTCAAAACTACACGGCTCTGATGAGGCCAACAATTTCTATATTCGTGCCAAATTTTAACTTTCTATGTTAAATAGTTTCGAAGAAAATCGGGTGAGACAGACAGACAGACGGTCAAATACCGAAGTGATCTTATAAGTGCTCCGCACGGAACACTAAAATAGTAGTGACTGATGTTCTCGTACTAAAAAACAATTTAATCCAAACGCTACAAGTTGATATTTTAAATGAAAGTTACTTTATGGAAATATAATATTAAAAAAAAATAACCGGTCAATTGCAACTTGAACTTGCGCAATTATTGTTCGGTACGTTGTTTGCTTCTGAAATAAAAATTTTTGTTACGGAGGTATAAAATGATCAGTGACTTCACAAAACACACCCCAAATGAGTTTTCAACAAAGTTTGTTTCCGATCTTTACTGAAAACTGATCACCTTAAAATTTTTGTTTTTTTATATACCAGATAAATTATTAAAGGTAATGCTCTCGTGATAATTTTCGTTCAATCTATACCCCATGGAGAATAGCACTTTTCAAGATAAAGGGGGAGGACAGCGATTTGTCGCGATTTTTTCAAAATAATACAAAGAAAGTGTGCGCATGTAAGATATCTATAATATATATAAAATGCAACGTCTCTCTGTCTGTCTGTCCGTTAGTGTGCCTATCACTGAAGAACCACTTATCCGATTTACGTACTTTTTTTTTTAAAACATACATATGTTTTCTGGCCAGGTTATAGGCTATATTTTATTACGATAGGTAGCATAAGGAATGCGCAGTGACGTAAAATAGTGAATGATGTAGGAAATAAGTTTGCTGCTAGCGCGTGCCTTTGCAATACACAGCGTAAACCATTAAATATGGAACAATATTATGTAGCAAAGAATATCGGTAATGTATAATCTATAATATATATAAAAGGCAATGTCTCTCTGTCTGTCTGTCTGTCCATTAGTGCGTTTATCACGCGGGAACCACTTATCCGATTTCCCTGTCTTTTTTTAAATTCATACATATATTCTTTGGCCAGGTTATCTAATAATTAATAATAATCTATATCTATAATATATATAAAATGCAATGTTTGTCGGTCTGTCTGTCTGCCCGTTAATGCGCTTATCCCTCGAGAACCACTTATCCGATTTACGTGATTTTTTAAATTCATACATATGCTCTCTGATCAGGTTATAGGTATATATTTTATTACATCTATAACATATATAAAATGCAACGTATCTCTGTCTGTCCGTTAGTGCGCTTATTACTGGAGAACCACTTATCCGATTTTCGTACTTTTTTTTAAAAACATACATGCAGCAGTGACAATAATAGTAAATGAAGTCGGACAAAGTTTGCCGCTAGCGCGTTCTCTTGCAATACACAGTCCAAACCATTAAATATGGAACAATATTATGTAGCAGAGAATATCTATAATATATATAAAATGCAATGTCTCTCTGTCCGTCTGTCTGTCTGTCCGTCCGTTAGTGTGCTTATCACTGGAGAACCACTTATCCGATTTACGTGCTTTTTTTTTTAAACATACGTATGTTCTCTGGCCAGGTTATAGGATATATTTTATTAGGTGACATAAGGAATAAGCAGTGACGATAATAGTGAATCAAGTAGGAGAAAAGTTTGCCGCCAGCGCGTTCTCTTGCAATACACTCCCTAAAGCATTAAATATGGAACAATATCATGTAGCAAAGAATACAATATATATAAAATGCAACGTCTTTCTGTCTGTCTGTCTGTCCGTTAGTGCGCTTATCACTCGAGAACCACTTATCCGATTTACGTGTTTTTATAAATTTATACATATGTTCTATATAATTCGATATAAGCCTAGATAATGGGAGATAAGGTGAGATAATGGGAGATAAGGAGAAATAATGGGAGATAAGTCGAGATAAGCCTCGATAATGGGAGATAAGGTGAGATAATGGGAGATAAGTATAAATAATGGGAGAAAAGGAGAGATAATGGGAGATAAGTAGAGATAAGTCTATATAATGGGAGTTATGGTGAGAAAATGGGAGATAAGGAGAAATAATGGGAGATTAGGAGAAATAATGGGAGATAAGTCGAGATAAGCCTATATAATGGAAATTATGTAGAGATAATGGGAAATAAGGAGAAATATTAGGAGATAAGGAGAAATAATGGGAGATATTTTATTACGTTGGGTAACATAAGGAATAAGCAGTGACGATAGTAACACATGGGCTGAAAAGTCCCGGGCCTACCAAAGAAAACGCGCTTTTTTGGTTCAAAATTAGCTTTATTCATCAACGTAATCTCCATCAAGAGCAACGCAATCATTCCAGCGCCGCTCTAACATTTCAATACCACTTTTGTAGAACGATTTATCTTTTGCCTCAAAATAGGCCTCAGTTTCAGCGATAACCTCTTCATTCGTGCGAAATTTCTTACCGGCGAGCATTTTTTTTCAGGTCTGCGAACAGCCAGTAGTCGCTGGGAGCCAAATCTGGCGAATACGGTGGATGTGGGAGCAATTCGAAGTTCAATTCATGTAGTTTTGCCATTGTTTTGATTGACTTGTGACACGGTGCGTTGTGTTGATGAAACAAAATTTTTTTCTTTGCCATATGCGGTCGTTTCTTTGCAATTTCGGCCTTCAAACGCTCCAATAACGCTATATAATATTCACTGTTGATGGTATTTCCTTTCTCAAGATAGTCGATGAATATTACACCACGCACATCCCAAAATACCGAGGCCATAACCTTTCCAGTCGATTGTCGTGCTTTTCGGGCGCTTTGGCCGAGGTTCACCAGTTGCTGTCCACTCAGATGACGATCGTTTTGATTCCGGAGTGAAGTGATGGATCCATGTTTCATCCATTGTCACATATCGACGCAAAAATTCCGGTTTGTTACGTTTAAACATGGCCAAACACTGCTTAGAATCATCAACACGTTCTTGTTTTTGATCAACAGTGAGCAAACGCGGCACCCACTTTAAACAGAGCTTTCTCATAGTCAAATGCTCATGCAATATAAAGCCAACACGTTCTTTTGATATCTTTACGATGTGAGCTAACTCACGCAACTTCACTTTTTCGATCATTCAAAACGATTTTATGGATTTTTTTTGATGTTTTCTGGTGTTACCGCCTCATTTGGACGTCCACTGCGTTCTGTATCATCGGTGTCTCTACGACCACGTTTGAAGTCAGCAAACCAACGTTTTATTGTTGTTTCTGATGGAGCGGAGTCCCCATAACACTTTTCAAGCCATTGCTTCGCTTGAACGGTATTTTTTCCCATCAAGAAGCAGTGTAAAATTAAAACACGAAATTGTTTTTGATCCATTGTTTTGAAAATAACAAAAGTAGCGTCACTCTTAGCACAATAACTCACAAACTAATGAATAGAATATCATGAAATTTTAACAGCTGTCTTTTGAAGGTTAGTATTAACTGAAAAAAAGGTGACTGCAATAAAACTAGCGCCATCTATGTGTTAGGCCCGGGACTTTTCAGCCCATGTGTTAGTGAATCAAGACCACGCGAGCGGAGCCGCGGGCCCGGCTAGTTTTATATATTTTTGAACTCGTGTTTTTACAAGCTTTCATTTGACACCCCACAGGAGTTTCTTTTAGCTACATAGTCAGTGGCGTTGCCAGTGAAGACAATAGATCAATGTTCAGAGAGGTTATCTTTCTTCAAGAAACTCTGTACCCCCTTTATTGATTGACTGAACCTGTAAACAGATTTGCTTTTACCTAAAGAAACGCACTTGATATCCATCTGCTTCCACTATCCTGCCCTATGAATCTAATTCCGCCACTGTACACATTTTAAATTTTGGATGGTTGTAGCTTATAGTTGATGGAAATTCGTTATAAATATATAATAAAAAACTGTTTTTAGTCAATTTCCACTAGTTTCAACTAGTGGAAATTGACTAAAAACAGTCTTTTATTATACAGGGTGGCCCAAAATTACCGAAGGGGTTTGAATTCCTTATAACTTTTTTATTATAATTTTGTTTTTTATTTCTTTTCAGTTTTTGTAAAGAAGACTTGGGGAATTTAAAATGGAACAGTACACAATTGAACAACGTGCCCAAATCGTTGAACTTTATTTCTCAAATCAACGGTCCATTGTTTTGACTCAGCGTGCATATCGTCGTTATTTTAATGTGCGGGTTGGACCCTCAGAGTCAACAATAAACCGTCTGGTTGCAAATTTTCGACAACAAGGGACAGTAAGGAACCTTCCTGGTGCCGGCAGACGACGAACGGTGCACACGGATGACAATATTGAACGGGTACAGGAGAGTATTCGGGAAGATGGAGAAACATCAACCAGGAGACGTTCGACACAACTTGGCCTCTCACGAGGGTCGCTGCAGAGAATTTTGCATACAATAAGAATGTTTCCATACAAAATTCAGCTTGTCCAAGAATTGAAACCGACAGATTACCAGCAAAAAGCAGAAGAAAATCATGATTTTATTCATAATTTAATTATGAGCGACGAAGCCCATTTCCAATTAAATGGGTTCGTTAATAGGCAAAACTGCAGGATATGGGCTACGGAAAATCCAAGAGTAGTTCAACAGCGACAATTACACCCCCTTAAGTGTACTGTTTGGTGCGGTGTTTCGTCGGAAAGGATAATTGGCCCATATTTTTTTGAAAATGAACACGGTGTCGCCGTTTCCATCACTGGTGTTCGATATCGGACAATGTTGGAAAATATTTTAAGGCCAGCCGTGGAAAACCATCCGCAAGTATGGTTCCAACAGGATGGAGCCACAGCGCACACGGCGAGGGACATAATGGCTCTTTTACGCGACATCTTTGGTGAACGAATTATTTCGCGTACAAGCGATTTTAATTGGCCTCCGCGTTCACCGGATTTAACCGCTCCAGTCTTTTTCCTTTGAGGTTATTTGAAAGGAAAAGTCTATATTAATAAGCCTAGAACCATCCAGCAATTAAAAAACAATATACGCGACGAAATCAACAACATAACACCTGAAGTTTTGCGAAAGGTTATGGAAAATGTTTTGGAAAGAGCACGAATATGCGAAGCAGAAAATGGCCACCACTTGCGAGATATAATTTTTCATAATTAAATTAAAAATATTCTCCATTAATATACTGTATTTAAAAAAAAAAAAAAAATTATAATTACGTCTTAAATAAAAAGTTATAATGAACTCAAACCCCTTCGGTAATTTTGGGTCACCCTGTATATGTACACATTTTAATTTTTCCTTAAAAAAAGAGATTAAATGTCGAAAACTGTATTCATTATTTTCAATTGATCAAATATGTAAAGGATATTTGTGAAAAGATCACACTTCAAGATGTTCTGTTTTTCAGTCTATCTGTCTGTTGGGAAAAATGCAACCTATATGTTTTAAGCAATATACGAGGATGGACTGAAAATTTCGCGGCCTCACCAAAAAATAATTATAATATTTTTATTATAGTACCCTCAATAAGTTCATACTTTCTTTGGTTGTTACAGTGGAAATTTTGTTGCTGTAGAATTTGGGGTTTTTAGGTTAGAACGAGTTTAATGAGACCAAGTGCAGCGTTTTGGAAAAATGGAAAAAATTGAACAACGTGCGGTCATCAAGTACCTGTTTTAAAAAAAATTAACACCAAAGGAGATCCACGATGATATGAAAACAACACTAGGGCACGATGACATGAAAACAACACTGCTCCTTTGCTGTGAAAAAATGGGCTGCAGAATTTAAACGTGGACAAGAGAGGATCGAAGATGACCATCGCTCTGGCAGGCCCACGACGTCTATGATTGAAGAAAACTTCACCGTAGATTAACTATCAGGGAGATTGCAGACACTATAGGCATCTCGTATGAACGAACACAAAACATCATTGCCAACGAACTCGGATTTTCTAAGGTTGCCGCTAGGTGGGTCCCCGGATTGCTTTCAGTTGAACAAAAACGAATTCGACTCACGATTTCTCGCGACTGTTTGGAGATGTTTGAGGCTGATCCGCAAGATTTTTTTAACAGGTTTGTGACAATGGACAAATCCTAGGTTCACCACTATACTCCAGAGTCAAAACAACAATCCAAGCAGTGGAAATCTGGTGAACCGAGCCCAAAAAAAGCGAAAGCAATTCTGTCGGCAGGAAAAGTGATGGCGTCAGTTTTTTGGGATGCTGAAGGTATTATTATGGTGGACTACCTTCCGAAAGGCCAAACAATAAACTCGACTTACTATTGCACCCTTTTGCGTCGTTTACGTCAAGAATTTAAACGCTCAGGATTACTGAGAAAGAAAGTTTTGTTCCATCAGGACAACGCTCGCGTTCACACGTCTGTTGAGTCTGTGGCGCAAATTCGTCATTGTGGTTTTGAATTGTTGCTCCACCCGGCTTATTCCCCTGATTTGGCACCTTCGGACTTTCATCTGTTTCAAAACCTAAAAAAACACCCCGGTGACCGGAAATTTTCATCAAATGAAGAAGTCGAAGCTTCAGTTAACCAGTATTTTGAAGACCTTAAGGAATCTTTTTTTCAAGCAGGTGTGGAAGCTTTGGAGAGCAGGTGGAAGAAGTGCATAGAGCTAGGTGGAGATTACGTAGAAAAATAAAAATATTTTTGTATGTATTTTATTTTGTTTTCTTGACTAGGCCGCGAGCTTTTTAGTCCATCCTCTAAATGATTTAATCAATATTTTTATGAGATTAAGATATCTCTAGTTGCTTGCTTAAATAATTGTTTATTTCTAAGAAATTTCTGTTATACTAGTATTAAAAATGTTTAAGGGAGAAAAAGAACAACTTTTCAGAGTACGTTCTTACTGAATTATTTGATTGTGTCAGCCGATACTTGTTGGAAATTCATAATAAAATTATATAAAAACAACACTATGTTTTAATTTCCAATATATTTAAAGTCACTTGACAATTGTTTCACCATACAATGGCTTCTAGAGAACAATATATATTTAAAACTCTTTCTTTTCTTAACACAGGCAAATTTCAAGTATTAAATAATGACCCAACAAAAGTCTACCAAAAACTAATAAAATCTACTTTAAAAGATCTTACAATTTTCAATGATTTTGAAAAAAGCACTTTAACAATAATGAACCCACAGGCTCCAAAATTATATTCCCTAATTAAATTACATAAAAAGGATTTCCCTATTAGACCAGTTGTATCGTTTGTTACGGCACCAACAATCAAACTATCACAAAACTCATCCCTTTACTACGACAACATTGCAAATTTAAACCGAAATATAGTATAGCCAATACCTATGAACTAATCGATAAAATTAAAAATATTAACTTACAGAAAAATTCTAGAATTATCTCATTTGATGTACAAAACTTGTTTCCTAGTATCCCACCATATGAAGTCATAGAATTAGTATATAAGCTCTTAATCAAGAATAAAGTAAACGAAATTATTAAACGGGATATTTTAGATTTACTTACGACGTGCTTGGATCAAAAAACTATTTTGAATTCAACGACAACTTTTATACATCTAAAGAAGGTCTAATAATGGGTAATCCTTTAAGTCCGTTACTAGCGGAAATTTTCATGGATCATTTAGAACTAAAAATTCATCAAAACGCGGTAAGCAAAAATGTTGTTTACTGGTATAGATATGTTGACGATATCATTTCCTGTTTCACGGGAACAGATAGACAACTAACAATCCTCCTGAACTTCTTAAATAATTTGCATCCTAATATTAAAATTACCATAGAATTAGAAACCAATAACTCTATAAATTTCTTAGACATATCTATATCAAAAGTGAATAATAAACACGATTTCTCGATTTTTCACAAACCTTCACATACTGACACAGTCATACACAATAGCTCATCCCACCCGTATCCTCATAAAATGGCAACTTTTAACTCTTTCACACATGGATTGTTACATATCCCTATGTCTAAAACTAATTTTAACAAAGAATTCAACATAATCAAACAAATAGCAATTAATAATGGATATGACCCCAACATTATAGATAATATCTTGAATAATAAATCCTTTAAACAAGCAATCTCTCTAATTTATCCCACAATTAATGACAAAAAAGGAAAATTTAGTACACTCACATACACAGGGAAAATAACTAGAACAATTTCCAAACATTTAATAAAAAAGAACAATAAAATAGCATTCAAAACCAGTAATTCCTTAGGGAGTATAATTTTGAATAACAAAACCAAATCTAAGAAATCCTTAAAATCAGTTTATCTATTAAATTGTGGATCTTGTACTAAAACTTACGTTGGACAAACTGGTAGATCTTTTGAAACTCGCATTAAAGAACATAAACATAGTTATTTAAAAAATAAGAACAATTCACATTACGCAACTCATATAATAAACGAATATCATAATTTTGATGATATGTTAAAAATCCTACATGTAGAAAATAAATCTAAAAAATTAAATTTGCTTGAATGTCTTGAAATTAACAAACGGAAAAACTCCAATCAACTATTAAACGAACAGGTAGACTTAAACCATTCACCCTTACTTAATCTTTATTAGTTCTCGGAAATAGTACAACAGATTTGCATTCTTAAAATAATTCTGTCTGTAAATAATACAATAAAATGATTAGCATAATCTTAGGTAATTAAGGATAGTTTTAAGCACTATTTAACTAGGATTACTACCAAATATTTTTCTTTCCTATTTACTTCTGGAGAAGCCATTGTATGGTGAAACAATTGTCAAGTGACTTTAAATATATTGGAAATTAAAACATAGTGCTGTTTTTATATAATTTTAATTGAATAAATGAAGTTTATTTTAGATGGCTAAATGCTCTGTTGGGAGATCACTTGAAATATCTATAGCACCTTGACTTTTTAATGACCCAGTGTACATCTCCCTTACCTTTAAGTTCTGGAAGGCCGATTTCCCTTAAGAAGGATAACAGTCTTTCAGAAAGAACTTTTTTAAACCAACCTTGGACCCAAATTGTAGGAGATTTTAAGAGTAAGAGCTGTTCCTTCGTTCTTCAAGTATCATCTGCCGTTCTTCTCCAACTAGCATCTGCAGTCTGGATCATCTTTGTCTGTAACAAAGTGCTTATATATAATGTAAAGAAAGACTGATTTTTGTCAAATTTCCACTTTATTTAGCTTCACTGAAACTGTATGTTTTTAATGTTTTTAACTACATATATAAACTCAATACATAAAAATATTAAATTCACTATGAAACTAGAAGTCGACAATAAAATTAATTTTCTTGACTTAACGATAACCAGACATTATAACAAACACAAATTCTCTATTTTTCACAAACCCTCACATACAGATACTACAATAAACATAAAATCAGCTTACCCCCTACAACACAAATTGGCAGCTTACCACAGTATGTTGCATAGACTTGTAAGTGTCCCCTTATCTGTAGATGATTTTAATAAAGAATTAAATCTAATAAAACAAATTGCTGTTAACAACGGATATTCTCCTGATACCATAGACTCAATTCTAAACAAAAAATTAAAAAATAAAGCTTTTTCTTTAGTATACCCCAAGAAAGAAAACCCAGGGAAAAAATATAATGTTTTAACCTATTTTGGTAACACGTCAGAGAAAATTCATTAAAAACGCAAAGGTAAAACAAAATAGATCAAAAAAATCTGGAGTATATCAGTTGAATTGTGGTTCTTGTCATAAAAGTTACATAGGTCAGACAGGTCGCTCATTCGAAACTCGGATTTTAGAAGATAAAAGAAGCTATTTAAAAAACAAAACTGACTCAGCGTACAGTAATCATTTAACAGAATCAAATCATCTTTTTGACGATACAAAACAAAGGCGTAAAATTAAACACATTAGAAAATTTAGAAATAAATAGAATTAAAAATTCAGACATCATATTAAACGAACAAAAAGATACCTGTCTGGCCCATGGTAACTCACCTTTACTCAATTTATACAATTAATATTCAGAATGGATTTCGCAGCAATATTCATTAGCATATAGTATTAATTTTATTACCTATTTACCTTAGGGTATTTGTATAAATGTAACAACACTAATATTCAATATCATTTTGTATCGGACGAAGCTATAGTATAGCGAAACGCGTCATACAGTTTCAGTGAAACTAAATAAAGTGGAAATTTGACAAAAATCAGTCTTTCTTTAGATTTGTTATGAATTTCCATCAAGTAACAGCCACAACAATTCAATGCTTATACAGGGTTACAGGGAAAGTCGTCCTAGATAATTAAGAATGTTATAGTTTAGGTCGTTTCTGACCGATTTGATTCTATGACATGATGTCCTAAACTTAACCGTTTTCGAGATATTGAAGTTTAAAGATTTTCTAAAAAAACATGTTTTTTTTTGCTTTTATATCGATTTTTTTTTATTAGAGGTTCTCGAGTGCGATTTTGTGGTTATTTTTAGTTAGTCTATATGTCAAGTATCAAAAATCATCAAAAAAATTTAAACTAGTTACTAACAGTTTCAAATGGTGGCTTGTTAATGTTTCTAAATTACGAATTTTTACCAAGTGTTTCCTACTTTAAATTAATAAAGAGAAAAAAAAAATGTATGGAAGTTATTCTGCAAATTATTTTAAAAACTTTTACGTCTTTTTAGCTATCTAAAACGGTATAATATCTACTGGATCTATTGAAAATTCTAAGAAAATAAGATTTCAATAGGCCCAAATGTAGAGTAACATAATAATAGAATTTAGATACAATTACCGGTTTACTACCTGCACCTTCAAACAATAAAAAGGGTTGGGTAAGCATTTTTTCCAGTCGGGGTACTCTCTGTGCGAGTGACATTTTCTGTTCACTAAACATTATTGAATGATTTTTAGTCTGCTCATGCGATTCGTCCGTGGTAGATGTGCTATACCGTGCTTTTCAAAAATATCTGTGTTTCATATTCTGACTGTGTGAATTAGCTCGTAACTGGATTTTGATCTCTGCTTGTGAATATGGCAACGTATACCAATGAGGAATATGCTGACATCCTAATGTGTTACGGATTTTGCGAAGGAGTGTCGTCGCGTGCACGTGATGAATACATACTGCGATATCCTACTCGTCGTGTACCTGATGTTAGCGTATTTGATGGAACTTATCGAAGACTACGAGAAACTGGTTCCGTACAAAGACGGCGGACTGACATGGGACGACTACGTATCTTTGACGAAGACGAAGAAAACGAAATACGACGTCTCTTTGAGGTGGACCCAACCACATCTACAAATGTTGTCGCACAACAGCTTGGTATTTCGCAGTGGAAGGTATGGTTTGTAATGCATACTGTTGGGCAACACCCTTACCACTATACGCCCGTGCAAGTCATTGAAGAAGGGGATCCGTTGCGACGATTAGAATTCTGCAGATTTATGCTCAATACCGATGTCGAAGATGCATCTTTTTTTAAGAAAATACTATGGACTGACGACGGTCTTACAAACTACCACAATGCCCACTATTGGGCTTCTAAAGAGGAAGGCAACCCAAACAAAAAAAGAACGAAAGGATCACAAACAAGATTCAGCTTAAATGTGTGGATGGGTATAATTTCAAATTATTTGGTTGGGCCATTCTTCCTGTCAGATAATTTGAATGGCTAGGAATACGACAATTTTTTGCGGAACGATTTACCTAATTTGATGGAAGACCTACCTATTGGTTTGAGACAAAACATGTACTTTCAACACGATGGCTGCCCAGCTCACTACAGAGGAAGTGATCGTGCATGGCTCAATGACAATTATCCCAACAAATGGATTGGAAGAGGCGGACCCGGTTTTTTGTTTTATTTGTGTATTTTTCGTATTTTCACCTAGAACTAAAAATTTACCTTTTGCTACCCGAGCCCGCTTTAGGTGTCATTCTGTGTACAGTTTTCTTGTTAAACTACTAGTATTATACCTTTTTTGATAGCTAAAAAGACGTAAAAGTTTTTAAAATAATTTGCAGAATAACTTCCATATATTTTTTTTTCTCTTTATTGATTTAAAGTAGGAAACACTTGGTAAAAATTCGTAATTTAGAAACATTAACAAGCCGCCATTTTGAAACTGTTAGTAACTAGTTTAAATTTTTTTGATGATTTTTGATACTTGACATACAGACTAACTAAAAATAATCAAAAATCGCACTTGAGAACCTCTAATAAAAAAAATCGATATAAAAGCAAAAAAAACATGTTTTTTTTTTAGAAAATCTTTAAACTTCAATATCTCGAAAACGGTTAAGTTTAGGACATCATGTCATAGAATCAAATCGGTCAGAAACGACCTAAACTATAACGTCCTTAATTATCTAGGACGACTTTCCCTGTAACCCTGTATATAACTATAAACTTTTCGGAAATTAAATCTTATCTGTGAAAAACATGTTTTCGTAACTTTTCTTTATTCCCAGACTCATTTAAGATCAAAATAGATCAAAATATCGTTCGATATTCTGTTTTAATTAATCATAAACTATTTTTCGGATGAATATGATTAAAAAGCAACTACTCGTATAGGAAACGAAGCAAGATTATTTCGGACCCTGTTTTAAATCTTAATTTAACTTTTACTTATTTACCATAAAAATAATTCACGTGAGCGATTGGCAGTTCAAATAAATCTACTTTTACAGGAATGACAACATACTTAGTAAATAATGACAAACCAAGCGATAAAATCTACGTTGTCGTTAAAAAAGCATAAATTAAAATTATAACCTTGGTCAGGTAGGTTATAATTAATCGTGTGCAATAGAAATAATTGACAAACATCTAAAATGTAGTAGGTTACAAACATTATCAATACAACTTATATTTTGTCTTTAAATTATTATACAGGCACAGATAAACTAGAGAGGGATACCAGAGATTGAGAAATTATAAAAATTTGCAAAGATAATTGTAGACTTTTTATTGACAGTAGGTACATATAAATAAAAAGGATAACTAGAGTACCGAGTGCAACAGATATTCTTTGGAAGAAGTATTGTTAATTTTAATAATAAATACGGCTTCAATCAATTCAATGATTAAATGTTCGAAGACCTTAGCAGCCTACACAAGGTTTTAAAAAAAGTGATATGGTAAAGTAATTCTCAAGATATAAGATCGTGCCTTTTTGCTTTTTCAATGGGGCAATAAACGACCCTATTAAGGTTTTGTGTATAGTGCCAGGTATTACGATAAACCTATTTTTATTTTACCTGCTTTGTATACTGCTTTCACTACACCTGCAATCATATTGCATATTTACCTATATATTTACTACCTGGCAACCCGGTTTGGAGCCCTTTAAGTATCTGATAATATAGGCCTAATGACCACTGGTCCCCATTAAGATTCGAAAGATACTTTTTATTATTTTTAGTTTTACTTAGAACGTAACGGTTCTATTTTAATTATGTGGCGTCCGTGGGAAAATTGCAATAGTGCCTATCGCAAGAGAAAACATTTATCACTTGACGCTAAACAAATAGTGAAAAATGTTGACGACCGTTTGGTATAAAAGAAATTTAAATAAACAAAATGCTTTGCAAGAAACCAGTGAACTAACAAAAACCCCAATTTCTACGATTAAGGGTATTGTAGGAAAACCATCACTCAGGAACAGAGAAAAACGGAAAGATTTTCAAATGCATCATGTAGACGATTCTGCGAAAGACGTCATCAGGAGAAAAATATATTCTATGTATGAAGAGCAGTTGGTGCCGACACTAGACAAAATAAAATTAAGACTGGTGCAGGACGGGACCAATATACATTGCGGCCGATCAACCCTTCACAGAATTCTCTTAAGAATGGGATTCACGTTCCGAAAAATCAACGAAAGGCAAGTAGTGATGGAATCACAAAGATTACGAATCCTGCGACCTACTTATTTATAAGAAATTAAAAAGTATCGATCAGAGAATTGGCCAATATTTTACCTTGACGAAACATGGTTTGATACCCATGACACTGTGCAAAAAGGGTGGGTTGATAGCAGTACAAAATGTCAGACTAACGCGCTTTCCAATACAGGTAAAGGAAGAACCATTTTGTATGCTGGATCTGAAGGGCTGGGTTTCAAATTGTCTACTATTATCTGCAAAAAACATAAAAGATTCTAGTTTCAACTATCACGAAGACACGACCGCAGAACTTTTTGAAAATTGGTTTCAAAATTCTCTTTTGCCAAATGTTCCCGAACGGAGTGTTATAGTTATGGACAATGTAAGTTACCATAGTCGCCTACTAAATAAGGTTCCTAAGGCAACCAACACCAAATCGGAAATACAGGAATATATGTTAGAAAATGATATTTATTTTGACTCTAGTTATAAAAGTGATCTTTTGGAAGTTTCGAAAGACTATAAATTGAAAAAGAAATATGTCTGTGATAGTATGGCTGAGAAAATAGGACACACTGTTTTGAGGCTTTCCTCATATTATTGTGTGTTTAATTCAATTGAACATATTTGGCATCAAGTTAAATCAAAAATAAGGACACAAAATATTTCTCCTACTTTACGCGTGTCATTAGTAAAAAAGTTATAAATGATATACCTTGTGAAAGCTGGAAGAATTCCATTCAGCAGCTTGTTAAAGTTGAAGATTCATATATTTATGTAAATAATATAAAACACTGATAATTACCTCAGCTGATGACAGTGATAGTGCAACCGAATCAGGCTTAAGTTAAAATATATTTTTATTTATACAATATGTCCCCTCTTTTAAACCCCATTCATTCAAATTGTATATTCGTACGTTTTATCCATTTGTTTTTACATGCATCTATAAATAAACATCTCCAAAAACAATTTTAATTTTATTTATTTGCATTAATGAATAAAATTTTTAAGTCTATCTCCGCAACAAACAAAATGTCAGAATTTTTATATTGCCCATTTAAAACGGCAAAAATCAGGATTTTATATTTTGGGACAGGCTATAGTTTGTGATTCATTTATTTTTAAAAATACAGGTTAGGCTCGCTTTAGGTTCTTCACTCTGCATAACTAAAAATTGAGTTCTCTTGTAGATGTATGTTGTTTAAAGCGACTTGAACAGGGAGTTTTTCTTAACTGTTTTTTAATTTTTTTTTTACTAAGTCTTCGAGTGGGTTCACCAGTGCATAGCATATGCGGATGATTTGACTTTAATAGCAAAATCTAGCAGAGAACTGACAAAAACAACGAGAAGACTAATAAGAGAGGCGAGCAAGTATGGATTAGAAATCAATTCCGAGAAAACGAAATATATGATAGCAGGAGGTACAGAAATTAAAAAAGAAAAAGAACTTAATGCAGTGGCCTACGATGGAAAAGAATATAAATTTGAGAGAGTAGATAGATTTGTATATTTGAGGGTACTGTTGGGAGAAAATGGACATGAAGGAAGCGAGTTGAAGGCACGAATAGCAAAGGGCAACCAAACATGTGGGAATCTGAACGTTTTAATGAAATCAAAATACGTCTCTAGAAAGACAAAACTAAGGATTTACAAATCGGTCATAAGACCTACTGTCACCTGCGGATGAGAAACATTGGTAATGAACAAATTAGAGGAAGAGACGATTCCGCCTTCAGAAACAATGGCGCTACTGGCAATTTTCTACAAAACTGAAAACTAGTATTTTTTTTTTAAATTAAAATATTAGAAAAACTATTAAGTTTAGGTATATAACATTATCAACAAAAAGGTTATAAAATTTTACGCAGAATTTAAAAATAAATTAGAAAATAGGATGTTCCATTTTAAAAAAACATATGTTATATCGGTCACACTTTTTGAAGTACCCTGTATACTCAAAAATAATTTTAAACTGTGCACCTTAATATTCCCTAAAACTATTGTATTTAACATTTTTTTGTCATTGCCGAAACAAATGAAATAATGAACTTTACTCTGTCGTTAACTCACCCTGTACTGCCGGTATTAACATATGGCACTGAAACGTGGGCTTTAAATAAAAGTATAAAAAATAAACGCCAGATAACCCAAAGACTAATGGAGAGGAGAATGCTAAATATTATACTCCAAGATCGTATTTCTAACATCGAGATTCGAAGAAGATCAAAAGTGACAGAAGTAATACAATGAACATGTATATTAATGTGGAATTGGGCGGGGCATATAGCAGGATGAATGATAACAGATGGACACGCCGTATAGTTGAATAGAAGCCTAGAGAACACAAATGATGCAGCGGTAGACCACAGACAAGATGGACACACGACGTAAAAAGATTAGCGGGACAGGATTGGATGCAAAAAGTAAACAAAACTTGGCGAGGTTTACATCCAGCTATGGACGGAATAAGCTAATGATGATGATGATGATTAGTATTAATTAGGTCTGCTGTAGTGACATATGACAGGTTAATCATTCTGGAAGAAGATCCGATATCCTATGGTTTCGTTAATTTTTGAGTATAACACACGAGACGACAGACATGACCAAAGACGCAAGATGTCACGCTATGTTATATTATTCCGACTCTCGGCAGCACGAGAATTAAAAAATGAAATTAATTCTTTTTAAATATTTGCTAACTTTAACCTAATTAGCATAAAAATCATTCACGTGAACCACCGACAATTCAAACAAATCTAGTTTTATAGAATTACCATATCAATATGTAAATAATAAAGATAAAAATAATTACCTGCAACATATGCATTATATACTTTTAAAGTGTAGTATGTTTTCAACTTTATTGTTATTTTAAATTTCTTGTCTTTAAATAATTATACTAGCAAACTAAATAGATAGTAGTATTTGTAGACATTCTAAAACATTGACACCTTTTAGTGGTTGGATGTTGATAGGAGGGATAACTAAAGTACTGGGTGCTATGTATACTCTTTAGAAAAAAATAGATGGATAATGTTAATAACATCTTTAATTAATTCAATAAATAAACGATTGATGAGCTCAGTACCACAGTAGTCTCAACTACAATTTGTTTAAAAGTGACATTTTAGTATGTGATTCGCAAAAAATTTCTTTAAAAAATATAGGTTAAGTTATTTTGGCATTAATTACTCAAGCTCTAATTATGTTTTTGTAAAACGTATCGTACGTTAGGTCCTTTAGACTGCACAACTAAAAATTAGATTCTTTTGTAGATTTCTTC
The DNA here is from genome assembly GCA_019049505.1 of Pachyrhynchus sulphureomaculatus. Classification (NCBI taxonomy): domain Eukaryota; kingdom Metazoa; phylum Arthropoda; class Insecta; order Coleoptera; family Curculionidae; genus Pachyrhynchus; species Pachyrhynchus sulphureomaculatus. Next base: position 2,410,730 of record CM032454.1, read on the forward strand.
GACTCTACATACATACATATACATATAAAGAGTTATTCAACCCAGACTGAACCAAATTTTTCTCATCTGCATTTTCACTTATAATTAAAACTTATGTAACTGCTTAGAACAGTTATTTAAATGGATTTCAAAAGTATCGGTAAAAACACCAGATCTTTTTAGTGTTCCGTACGGAACACTTATAAGATCACTTCGGTGTCTGTCTGTCTGTCTGTCTGTCACACCCGATTTTCTCCGAAACTATTTGACATAGAAAGGTGAAATTTGGTAATAATATAGGAATTGATGGCCTCATCAGAGCCATGTAGTTTTGAGAATTAAATTTTGACTTACGGGGTTAGTTTTGGGGGGTGAAGTCGGAAGTGAAAAAAAATTTTTTTTACTAGGTCATCGAGTGTGGTGTCAAATGAAAGCTTGTGAAAACACGAGTAAAAAATATATATATAATATTATACTTGCGCGCACTTTTCTTTGTATTTTTTTAAAAATTCGCGAAAAATCGCTGTCCCGGGCCTTATCTCGAAAAGAACTTATCAAAAAATTTCGAAAAAATTCTGGAATATTCTCCACGGGGTGTATATTGAACGAAAATTATCACGAGTGCATTACCTTTAATAATTTTATATGGTACATAAAAAAAACAAAAAATTTCAAGGTCATCAGATTTCAGTAAAGATTGGAAACAAACTTTGTTGAAAACTCATTTAGGGTGTGTTTTTTGTGAAGTCACTGATCATTTTATACCACCGTAACATAAATTTTGACTTAAGGGGTTCGTTTTGAGGGGTGAAATCGGAAGTGAAAAAAAATTTTTTTACTAGGTCATCGAGTGTGGTGTCAAATGAAAGCTTGTGAAAACACGAGTAAAAAATATATATATAATATTATACTTGCGCGCACTTTTCTTTGTATTATTTTTAAAAATTCGCGAAAAATCGCTGTCCCGGGCCTTATCTCGAAAAGTACTTATCAAAAAATTTCGAAAAAATTCTGGAATATTCTCCACGGGGTGTATATTGAACGAAAATTATCACGAGTGCATTACCTTTAATAATTTATATGGTACATAAAAAAAAACCAAAATTTCAAGGTCATCAGATTTCAGTAAAGATTGGAAACAAACTTTGTTGAAAACTCATTTAGGGTGTGTTTTGTGAAGTCACTGATCATTTTATACCACCGTAACATAAATTTTGACTTAAGGGGTTCGTTTTGAGGGGTGAAATCGGAAGTGAAAAAAATTTTTTTTACTAGGTCATCGAGTGTGGTGTCAAATGAAAGCTTGTGAAAACACGAGTAAAAAATATATATATAATGTAATACTTGCGCACACTTTTCTTCGTATTACTTTTAAAAAAATCGCTGTCCCCTACCTTATCTCGAAAAGTACTGATCAAAAAATTTTGAAAAAATTGTGGAATATTCTCCAAGGTCACCAGTTTTCAGTAAACATTGGAAAAAAACTTTGTTGAAAACTCATTTGGGGTATGTTTTGTGAAGTCACTGATCATTTTATACCACCCTAACAAAAATTTTTATTTTAAAAAACAATCTTCGTACGGAACACTAATTGTGCAAGTTCAACTTGCACTTGACCGGTTTTATTTTTTATTAAGACATGTTCTAGGATAATATTAGATCTCGAGCCCCAAACATCAGTTTGGGGCTCGATGTTGAGTTATCAATTTCACGGCTGTGTATTTAAATAAAAAATTGTGAGTTTCGCAGGGTTGCAGCCAGATTAAAAAGTATTTTCTAGGGCATTCACAAAAAATAATACTCTTTTTACTTAGTGAAAGCTTTCGGATATATTCAATCCTTCTTCAGTCACTCTACAAAAGGGGACGGTGGTCATTAAAAAAGCGCTTTAAAAATGAAAAATTATTAAAAAACTTACTGTAAGTGAGGTTACAAACATAAACTAGGCTCTTCCAACATACCTTCTTTCTCAAAAACACAAAAAAAACCTTTTGTCTCTTTCACCACACAGTGTACATGTAAACAATAAAGACATTTAAAAGGAAAATCAGTCATTAATTAAGATACTCAAAATTTAACACTATTATACAGTCCCCGGCCAAATTATTAGACGCACTGCAAGATTTCTTGTAAAATATTAATTACCGAGTGATATTGTACCGTTTTATTATTTTAAATTGATTTGTTTTTTTTATTTTATATTATCCAATCAATTACCTATTTATTTGACATAAATAAAACAGCATTAATTTAGAAAAGCATAAGTTTATTAAGTTTTAAAGAAAAGTGAAATTAATGTTAGTAAAAGTCAATATTTAGTTGAGCCACATTTAGCCGCTATCAAAGCTTTAATTCTGCGCGGCATGCTATCAATGCAAGATTGTACTGTCTCCTGCATTTGAGGATGATGATTCCACACATGAATAATCTTTTCTAGGAGCTGGGTTTTTGTTGGTAATCACATCTTTAGCCACTTCTCTTTTCATCAGCTCCCACACATTTTCATATCAGGGCTATTACCCGGCCAATCCAACAGAGGGATATTTTTTTCTGCCAAAAAAGCTTTAACAGACCGAGCAGTGTGGCAGGGAGCTCCATCTTGCATGAAAGTGAATGGTTCCCCATTTGGAAACCATTCTCTGAGCTGCGGAATCAACCGATTTTGTAATACTTCTTTGTACTGATCTTGCCTCATTATTCCTTTGACGACGTACAGACGTCCAGTGCCCTTGCCGCTGATGACTGACCAAATCATCACTTTGGTGGGATGTTTAACCGTCGGGACGACACAATCAGGATGAAACTTTTCTCCATGACGACGACGCACATACTGAGCTTTATTCTGCAAAATTTCGAATGTGCTTTCGTCACTGAAGCAGACCTGTCAAAAATAGGAAAAATATATAAACTTCCATGTTTATTTGCTTTATTTAACTGAAAATGATAATAATGTATCAATTATTGATTAAATTGCTGTATCTTACCGATCTCCAGAAGTCCACATCTTTGTCTTGCCATTGTTTGGCCCACTTCAGGCGCTTTGCTTTCATTGCAGCTGTTAACTTGGGCTTCCTGGCGGGGCGACAGGCCTTAAAATCTAATTCTTTCAGTTTTCTTCGAACAGTGCGCTCAGAAGCATTTACGCTAGCATCCTGGAGTTGTGATTTTTATTACCTTTGTGGTAGCAAATCTGTTTTCTACACAAATTTTCTTCAAACATCTCTCTGACCGTGGAGTGAAAATTGGTTTTCTACCGCATCTTTTCTTTCTTTTCGGGCTTAATTCCTTCCCTGACTCAATTTTCTTTTTTATGCGTCGTACACTAGCTTCAGAAACCTCCAATCTTCGTGATATTTCTCGGTTTGTAAATGTTTTCGCAATCACAAGGGCCTTCACTTCAGCTTTTTTACGTGGTGAAAGATCGCCTTTTCTACCCATAATGAAAATAGTCCAATTACTTTTTTAAAACACTGCATACAAAATAAACTAATAACTGAGTAGTATAAAACTGTTAAACAAACAATCACAGTCCATAAAGCCACAGAAACACGTCCGTACCTGACTCGATTCCGATCGCGACTGATACAGGTTTGTACTTATTTACGTTCATGTGTCACTTTGTCAACACAGTGTTGCCATATGTTAAAAATAAATACAAATATGTAGTCTACAACAATTCTTTTAAATAAAAATCAATAATATTGTAGTTTAAATATACCATTTTTGCATAAAAACTCTTAAGAAACATAAAATTACTAAAAAAAAATACAGTGCGTCTAATAATTTGGCCAGAGACTGTACATGTCAGGACGCACAGAGAGCGGTATAGCACTGCCAGTCGTGGTAAATATGCACTTTTTTTGAAGATGTTTGTTAGATTTAGAAATTTCTCTCTAGAAGAAGATAGAGGATATTCGGTTTATTTTAAAATTAATTATAATTTATGCTATATAATAAGATGTCCATCTTTTTATTTTCGAAAACATATATTAGAAGAATGAAATTAATTACACACACAGTGAGAAGAAGAAAAGAAAAAAAAAAGAAATGTAAAA
>CM032454.1:2414863-2465819 GCA_019049505.1 Pachyrhynchus sulphureomaculatus
AAGTTGAACTTGCACAATTAGTGTTCCGTACGTTGATTGTTTTTAAAATAAAAATTTTTGTTAGGGTGGTATAAAGTGATCAGTGACTACACAAAACACACCCCAAATGAATTTTCAACAAAGTTTGTTTCCAATCTTTACTGAAAACTGGTGACCTTGAAATTTTGTTTTTTTTTTATACACCAAATAAATTATTAAAGGTAATGCACTCGTGATAATTTTCGTTCAATCTATACCCCGTGGAGAATATTCCAGAATTTTTTCAAAATTTTTTGATCAGTATTTTTCGAGATAAGGTAGGGGACAGCGATTTTTTAAAAGTAATACGAAGAAAAGTGTGCGCAAGTATTACATTATATACCCCGCTTTACGCGAGGGATACGTTCTGAAAAAAATCGCGTTAACTGAAATTCGCGTATATCGAGGTTTATGATTAAACATAGTCAAAATTTAATACAAAAAAATACAAATCATTTTAATCAATCACTTTAATTCTAAGAACACTTTATGCAATACATACTCTTATTTTTTACGGAAAAATACATCTATTGTCTTTTGGGTAACGTTTTGTTTACGTTCTTGTAAAATACGTTCATAACACCCAACACTGTTTTTAATTGTTTGACACACGGTCAAGACACGGTCATCATTATTGTCTATACTCTGCAATATGTCCAAACCTGAATAAATTTTTGAAAGTGCATTTTGTATTTCCCCTGAAGATAAAACTTTCTCTTCTACTTGTTCTTCCTCATCGTAGATAGGATTATTCTGTAACTCGATCAGATCTTCATTGCTAATAGGATCGTCGTGCGTTGCTACAAGTTCTACGAGATCTTCTACCGTGACATCTTCAAGTTCAGACCCCTCAATCATTGCAGCAATGTCTTCAAGCACTTGTCTCTGCATCTGGACAATTCTTCTAGGTGCTTCCACTACATCTGGCCAAAGATTACGCCACACCCCATTCATACAACTCATTTTAACTTCCTTCCAAGCCTCTTCTATGTTGTGAATAGACTTCATAATGTTGTATGACTTCCACCACTCTCGCATAGACTGTCTTCCTTCCCCGTCAGTTTCATGAATTAGTTGGCTAAAAGTGCGGCGATGGTAATAAGCTTTGAAGTTTGCTATTGCTCCCTGGTCCATAGGTTGTAATATTGACGTAGTGTTTGGTGGAAGGAACTTTACGTACACTTTTAAGTCTCTGGGGCGTATCAAGTGAGGTTGGATGTCCTGGGGCATTGTCTAAGAGTAATATAACTTTAGGTTCAAGCCCATTTCTGTCACAGTATGATTTGACTGATGGGCAAAAACTATTAGAATACCATTCTTGAAAAATTTCCCGTGTAACCCACGCCTTTCTGTTTGATCGCCACACAACTGGTAGACTTGTCTTGTCTGTGCCTCGCATTGCACGGGGTGTTTCTGAATGGTACACTAGTAAAGGTTTCAGTTTGAAATCACCAGTGGCATTACCACCCAGCAGAAGTGTTAGTCGATCTTTCGCAGCTTTGAAACCACTGGCTTGACGTTCTTCCTTAGAAATGAATGTTCGAGATGGCATTTTTTTCCAGTAAAGTGCGGTCTCATCAACATTGAAGATGAGACAAGCAGGAATTTTCTCTCGTCTAACGAAGTCTTGAAACTTGTCTGGAAACTCAGCTGCAGCTTGAATGTCCGCGCTGGCCGCCTCGCCTGTTATGTGGATATTGTGAAGATTAGAACGCTGCTTGAACCGATGGAACCAGCCTCTGCTGGCAGCAAAAGTCGGAGTGGCACTCCCTTCTCCTTCTTTTGTTTTCAGCATCTCATACAAAGATTTTGCTTTTGTGCATATGAGATCTTGACTTAGTGGTGTGTTCTTCTTATTCAAATCTTCGATCCAGACTGACAGTAATTTCTCCATTCTTTCTAAGATAGATGATCTCGAACGAGAAAGTTTTGTTGCACTTATAGGTGTTGAACCTTCGCTGGAGATTTTAATTTTTTCCCGATTTTTATAAATCGTTCTCACAGTCGATTCTGAGAGTCCAAAATCTCTCCCAACAATTGTTGCTTTGCCTCCATTTTCCATTCTTCTTAACACTTTCATCTTCAATTCCAAAGTGACGCTTTTACGCTCTTTTTTCTTTACAGGCGGCATTTTTAACGTAGGGTTAAATTATGTATGTATTTATCTCCAATAAATATTAAAACAAAACTGCCAGCCGACCGAACTAACATTACGGAACAAATGAACACACGAAACGAACGAGGAAATCCCCATAGAACAAAGTCGAAGGACAGGGAATTCCCAATTCTTCAAAGAGAATATTCAGAGAAAGCGGGGATCCCCCCGCGACCATAGAGAAGTTAATGACTACATGAGCGCGAAATTTGAAATTCGCGTTATAGTGAAACCGCGCGTAACGGGGTCGCGCTAAGCGGGGTATTACTGTATATATATATATATACATATATATATATATATATATATATATATATATATATATATATATATATATATATATATATATATATGTATATATATATATATATATTTTACTCGTGTTTTCACAAGCTTTCATTTGACACCACACTCGATGACCTAGTAAAAAAAAAATTTTTTCACTTCCGATTTCACCCCTCAAAACGAACCTCTTAAGTCAAAATTTATGTTACGGTGGTATAAAATGATCAGTGACTTCACAAAACACACCTCAAATGAGTTTTCAACAAAGTTTGTGTCCAATCTTTACTGAAATCTGATGACCTTGAAATTTTTGTTTTTTTTATATACCATATAAATTATTAAAGGTAATGCGCTCGTGATAATTTTCGTTCAATCTACACCCCGTGGAGAATATTCCAGAATTTTTTCGAAATTTTTTGATAAGTACCTTTCGAGATAAGGCCCGGGACAGCGATTTTTCGCGATTTTTTTAAAAATAATACAAAGAAAGTGCGCGCAAGTATAATATTACATATATATTTTTTACTCGTGTTTTCACAAGCTTTCATTTGACACCACACTCGATGGCCTAGTAAAAAAATTTTCTTTTCACTTCCGACTTCACCCCCCAAAACTAACCCCTTAAGTCAAAATTTAATTCTCAAAACTACATGGCTCTGATGAGGCCATCAATTCCTATATTATTACCAAATTTCACCTTTCTACGTCAAACAGTTTCCGAGAAAATCGGGTGTGACAGACAGACAGACAGACAGACAGACAGACAGACACCGAAGTGATCTTATAAGTGTTCCGTACGGAACACTAAAAATGATCAGTGACTTCACAAAACACACCTCAAATGAGTTTTCAACAAAGTTTGTTTCCAATCTTTACTGAAATCTGATGACCTTGAAATTTTTGTTTTTTTTATATACCAGATAAATTATTAAAGGTAATGCACTCGTGATAATTTTCGTTCAATCTACACCCCGTGGAGAATATTCCAGAATTTTTTCAAAATTTTTTGATAAGTACTTTTCGAGATAAGGCGGGTGGAACACTTATAAGATCACTTCGGTGTCTGTCTGTCTGTCTGTCTGTCTGTCTGTCTGTCACACCCGATTTTCTCCGAAACTATTTGACATAGAAAGGTGAAATTTGGTAATAATATAGGAATTGATGGCCTCATCAGAGCCATATAGTTTTGAGAATTAAATTTTGACTTAAGGGGTTAGTTTTGGGGGGTGAAGTCGGAAGTGAAAAAAAAATGTTTTTACTAGGTCATCGAGTGTGGTGTCAAATGAAAGCTTGTGAAAACACGAGTAAAAAATATATATATAATATTATACTTGGGCGCACTTTTCTTTGTATTATTTTTAAAAATTCGCGAAAAATCGCTGTCCCGGGCATTATCTCGAAAAGTACTTATCAAAAAATTTTGAAAAAATTCTGGAATATTCTCCACGGGGTGTAGATTAAACGAAAATTATCAGGAGTGCATTACCTTTAATAATTTATATGGTATATAAAAAAAACGAAAATTTCAAGGTCATCAGATTTCAGTAAAGATTGGAAACAAACTTTGTTGAAAACTCATTTGGGGTGTATTTTGTGAAGTCACTGATCATTTTATATCTCTGTAACAAAATTTTTTATTTGAAAAGCAATCAACGTACGGAACACTAATTGCGCAAGTTCAACTTGCACTTGACCGGTTATTTTTTTTTAATAGTATTTCACCAAGAAGATTATTTTAATTTATTCTTTAGTGTGATTATCAAATTTAATGTTTATTTATAACTACATGTTTACAAGAGAAGTACTGGGTAAATTATTTTATCAATTTTTTGTGTTACAGAGCTCAACAGAGTTAAGTTTGGACACTGCCAATAAATTTGCTCGAATATTAAGAACAAATATGTCTTGGCATGATCAGGTTACCAATTACATGGAACTCTGTTATATACTAGAAGACTATGTAGTGACTTTTTTTTGAAATAAACTCTTATCCGAAAACTAGCAAAATGTTCTAAAAATGTTCCACATCATAAGCAAAAACACAGTATATACACTGTAATAACAAACATAAAATAATAATTAGAAAAATATACTGGAAAAATGGTTTTAATAAATTAAATGATGATAAAAACTAAAATTTTAAATCGAGATTCCAAAACAGAATAAAACAATTATGAAAAGTTGATACCACTGCTCAGAAAATTTACGTTATTAGAAAAAACAAAATCATCCTTGTGTTGTATAATATGTATTACGAATATATTAGTTTTTTTTCTCGTCCTGGTAATTTCTTAATTTATCCGTTTTATAAAGCAACTGGTCGAAGCGAAGTTCATCCCACACTTTAATTCATTAAGGACAATGAGAAATCAATCAGCTAATATACATTTTGGTGAAAACGCAGGGTAGAAATTTCAAAGGTAGCAACATTGTAGGCTAGCGTAAAATGGATTAATCAATCTTAAACCTACGAGCTGCATATAAATGGAGTCACTTAAATAATTTGATCATATACCAGGTGTACAAGTATGAAATCCGAATTTCAAACAGATGGTACACCAATGCAGTTTGTGCTATAAATATTTCACACTGCGCCATTTTGTTGTGTCATCAACACGTGTCAGACGTGCACGAGTGATAAATGTGTGCATAGTGTTGTGTTGTTGTGTTCAATATGTCGAAATTTATACCGAACAAAGAGCATTTCATTTCTTCATTTGAAGAAAACTGCTGTTAAATCATATCGATTACTTCGAGAAGCTTATGGTGAACATGCTCCATCGCAAGATACGTGTGAACGATGATTTTGGCGTTTCAAAAGTGGTGACTTCGATGTTGCAGACAAGGAACGTGGAAAACCTCCAAAAAAGCACGAAGGTGTGGAATTGCAAGCATTGTTGGACGAAGATGATTCGCAAACACAAAAATAACTCGCCGAGCAATTGGGCGTTAGTCAACAAGCTGTTTCCAATCGGCTACGAGAGATGGGAAAGATTCAGAAGACCGGTAGATGGGTACCACATGAGTTGAACGACAGACAAATGGAAAAGCGCAAAAACACGTGTGACATTTTGCTCGCTCGGTACAAAAGGAAGACGTTTTTGCATCGTATAGTTACAGGGGATGAAAAGTGGATTTATTTTGAGAATCCCAAGCGCAAAAAATCATGGGTAACCCTAGGCGCACTATCCACATCGACTGCAAAACCGGATCGCTTTGGCAGAAAGACGATGCTCTGTGTTTGGTCTATTATGAGCTGTTAAAACCTGGGGAAGCGGTTAATACTAAACGTTACGAACAACAATTGACCGATTTGAACCGTTCGCTGCTTAAAAAAAGACCAGAATACCGAAAGAGGCAAGATAAAGTCATTTTTCTTCATGACAATGCTCCATCACATACGGCAAAACCAGTTCGCGACACGTTGGAAGCACTCAGCTGAGAAGTTCTACCTCATGCGGCTTACTCGCCAGACTTGGCTCCTTCCGATTACCACTTGTTTGCATCGATGGGTCACGCACTTACTGAGCAGCGCTTTGGTTCGTACGAAGATGTGAAAAAATGGCTCAATGAATGGTTCGCAGCAAAAGGGGAAGATTTTAACTGGCGTGGTATTTACAAATTGCCCGAAAGATGGGAAAAATGGATAACAAGCAATGGAGCATACGAGGCTGGTTTGAAAAGTCCGTGCAAAAATAAAAACTACTTATGTGTTTGGGGTAAACCTTTTTTATTTTTCGACATAGTCTCCTTTTAGGCTTATACACTGCGTCCAACGATGTTCTAGTTTGTTGATCCCTTCCGAATAATAGGATTTGTCCAAGTCTGCAAAATATCCATTAGTGTCTGCAATCACCTCCTCGTTTGAATAAAATCTTTGTCCCGCCAGCCATTTCTTCAAATTAGGGAACAAATAGTAGTCCGAGGAAGCCAAGTCTGGAGAATAGGGGGGATGTGAAACGAGTTGGAATCTTATTTCCATTAATTTTGCGACCACAACTGCTGAGGTGTGTGCTGGTGCGTTGTCGTGATGGAAAAGGACTTTCTTATGGGCCAATCGCGGGCGTTTTTCTTGCAGCTCGGTTTTCAAACGGTCCAATAACGATGAATAATATTCACCTGTAATAGTTTTACCCTTTTCCAGATAGTCGATGAGGATTATCCCTTGCGAATCCCAAAAGACAGTCGCCATAACCTTTCCGGCCGAAGGAACGGTCTTCGCCTTTTTTGGTGCAGATTCCCCCTTGGTAACCCATTGTTTAGATTGTTGTTTGGTCTCAGGAGTATAGTAATGTATCCATGTTTCATCCACAGTGACGAAACGACGCTTAAAGTCCTCCGGATTCTTCTGGAACAGCTGCAAACCATCCTTGCAACACTTCACACGATTCCGTTTTTGGTCAAGCGTGAGCAATCGGGGCACCCATCTTGCGGATAGCTTTCTCATGTCCAAATGTTTATGCAAAATATTATATACCCGTTCAATCGAGATGCCCACAGCACTAGCAATCTCACGCACCTTAACTCTTCTGTCATCCATCACCATATCATGGATTTGATCAATGATTTCTGGAGTCGTAACCTCCACAGGCCGTCCAGAACGTTCAGCGTCACTTGTGCCCATATGGCCAGTCCGAAAATTTTGAAACCACTTATAAACTGTTCTAATCGAAGGTGCAGAGTCACCATAATGTTTATCAAGCTTCTCTTTAGTTTCCTAAGGCGTTTTGCCTTTCATAAAGTAATGTTTAATCACCACACGAAATTCTTTTTCGTCCATTTCTTGAAAATCACTCGACTTCCTTGATTCACACGAATGCCAAACACAAAGAAATAGACCAATATGGCTGAAACTTGATGTGCGTTCATTTAAAAGATGCTACTAACTAAACATGACCTCGATACGCGCCGGTGGTGCCATCTCTTGGACTTTGCACGGACTTTTCAAACCAGCCTCGTACTTTAAATAAAGCACTTTTTATCATCCTTCCGAATTTAACACGTTTTTTTAGAAGAAAAAATCCGCATTTCATACTTGTACACCTGGTACTTATTCTAAATTGAATAGACGTGTTAGTTCTATCATATAGAAATAAAAACAAATGTATTGTTTAGCACTACTTAAGTTTAGTCCATTACTTTCATGAGAACATATAAATGATTTTAATGTGAACAATTTTATGGAAAGAGCTGGTCATAAAAATACGGACTGTCGATAGTAGATGACAATTTCGTGCTACCAATAAATTTTTATTGCCAAGAAATTTGCGAAAAGTCACTGTGTCAGTCTAAGAAATATTTAAAAACGTATCCTCTAATATTTCTCTACTTCCTACATCTAGTGCAGAAGATGTCACTATAACACAGGGCAACAAAAAAATAGTTTTGTTTTGATGCCTGGGATTTTAGAGCTGATTTTAACTATATTTGGGACGCTAAATCTATACATGCAATCCGTTTTTCTCTATCAGCTCTACTTTTTTAGATACATCAACTTATCTACCAATGTGGTTTTTATTCAGTATATTCATTTATGAGAGTTCTAAAATTATTATATATTCATTAATGTAGGTACAATGGTTTTATTGTCAGTCTGTAATTGAGTAAATTCCAGGTAAATCTATAAATAGTGGAACCATTGCCTATCAGGTACCTGAACTGACCCTTTTAATCACCTAATTCGAGTAAGTCTCGTCAGTTTGTGCGTTCTTACTAATGAGAGTAGATCGAATTCGGCGTGTTATTTTATGTTAAGAAAAGAGTATTTTTGTGTTATTGAACAGAATTAAAATGAGTTCAGGTTCCAGTTCAAGAAGAAGTTGTGTAAATCAACCTGATGTGTTTTGCTATATATGCGGAGAATACATGTTTCAACAAAACAGACAAACTATTACTGACTTTGTAAAGCGAGCGTATCTTGGATACTTTGGAGTTAAGCTTGGTGATCAGGACAAAACGTGGGCCCCGCATCTCGTATGTAAAACTTGTACAGAGTATTTACGGCAGTGGACTACCGGGAAAAGAAAATGTCTAAAATTCGGCGTACCAATGGTTTGGAGAGAACCAAAAAACCACTTCAATGATTGTTATTTCTGTTTAGTAAATACTAATGGAATCAATCGAAATAACCGCAGTAAGTGGACTTATCCCAATTTAGACTCGGCAATACGCCCTATCCCGCACTCAGATGAAATACCGATTCCAACATTTCATCAGCTACCACATATCTCTGATGACGAATATTTTCCCTCTGATCGCTCTTCTGATGCTAATAAAAGTTCTGATGCTAATGAAACTAACAGCGACTATGAGGGGACGCCATCAGTTCCTCAACGCTTCAATCAAAATGAATTAAATGATCTCACCAGGGATCTCAATTTATCGAAAAAAGCTTCTGAAGTACTGGCTTCTAGGTTGAACGACAAAAATTTACTGGAACAAGGAACCAAAATTACCTTTTACCGTACAAGAGAAAAAGATCTGCTACCATTCTTTTCTCAAGAAGACAATCTTGTATTTTGTCACGAAATTAGGGGACTCAGGAAAGAAATGGGACTTTCTGAATATATTCCAGATGATTGGCGCCTATTTATTGACAGTTCAAAGCGAAGTTTAAAATGTGTCCTTCTACATAATGGGGATAAATATGGTTCAATACCACTAGCCCACTCAACGAAACTGAAAGAAGAATATAATACCATAGCTTTGGTCTTGCAGAAGATAAAGTATTACGAACATCAATGGATGATTTGTGTAGACTTAAAAATGGTAAACTTTCTTCTTGGGCAGCAAAGTGGTTACACGAAATATCCGTGTTTCTTGTGCCTCTGGGATAGTAGGGACAAAACACACCACTGGGTTAGAAAAGATTGGCCTCAGAGAGAAAACATGGACGTTGGGGAAAAGAATGTCATTAATGACGCTTTGGTTGAAAGAGAAAAAATCATACTTCCTCCGTTACATATAAAGTTGGGCTTAATGAAGCAATTTGTAAACGCTCTTGATAAGAATGGGTCTTGTTTTGCATATATAGGGGTAAAAATGCATCAGTTGAGCACAGAAAAACTCAAAGCAGGGATATTTGACGGCCCACAAATAAGACAATTAATTAAGGATCCTGCCTTCATAAATTCAATGAATCAAGTTGAACGAGAAGCTTGGACATCATTTGTTGCAGTTGTAGAAAATTTTCTAGGCAAACATAAAGCTCAAAACTATGTTGAAATGGTTAGCAAGATGCTTAATAGTTTCAAATCCTTAGGGTGCAATATGAGTATTAAAATACACTATTTACACAGCCACTTAGACCGTTTTCCAAAAAATTTAGGAGACATGAGTGAGGAACAAGGTGAAAGATTTCACCAAGATATTAAAGTTATGGAGGACCGCTACCAAGGAAGATGGGACATGCACATGATGGCAGATTACTGCTGGAGTTTAAAAAGGGACTGTTTAAAAAAACATTCAAGAATGTCGCGGAAAAGAAGCTTTCCAAGTGTTGAGTGACTATTTCATTTCTTCAATGTTTTTTTTTTGTTTATAAGTACGACATAATATTGTATTTTGTATAACTAAAATAAAAATTTCGTATCTACTTTTGTTTACTACACTTACGGATTTGAGTTACAATAATGTAACTTATATTTCTCTAAAATTGTATATCTTAAAAATTTGAGCTCCTAGGTACAAATGAATACGTTATTTGAATTCAGGACATCAAATTGATATAGAATCAGCTCAAAAAACCTCGACACCAAAACAGCTGTTCCCCTGTGTAATTACTAGTACGAAGTTAAGTCCTTTAAATTTCTGCGAAATTGAAGAAAGTTCATGGAGACTCTGAATCAGCACTCAAAATTTTCATTCAATCCACAACTTACGGAGAAAATTCCAGAATGTTTTCAAAATTTTTTGATCAGTACTTTTCGAGATAGGGTGGGTGGACAGGGCTTTTCGGCCATTTTTTTAAAAATACTACAAAGAAAAGTGTGCTCAAGTAGTACATCATATATATTTTTGAACTCGTGTTTTCACAGGCTTTAATTTGGCACACCACTCGATGACCTGGTCAAAAAAAAATTTTTTTCGCTTCAGATTTCGCCGCCCAAAACTAACCTCTCAAGTCAAAATTTAACTTCCAAAACTACAGGGCTGTGATTGGGCCATCAATTCCCATATTTATGCCAAATTTCAACTTTCTATCTCAAATAGTTTCAGAAAAAATCGGGTAGGACAGAGACAAAGAAACATTTAAAAAAAAAGAAAGTGCCAATAAAAAAAAAATAATATCATTTACTCAACTCTCCACCAACCTAAACACTTCCGCAAACACTTAAAAAACCCTTTAAAACCGGCATGGGTGATTGGAATTTCTTTGGGCGCCGCACAATCGAATGAAGTACTACTAACTTGAACAAAATTCTATGAGCCCCTTAAATTTTTGATCGTTTTGTAATAATTTTCTTTTTAATGCTCGTAATGAGTAGTACTTTAGTTATGTTAAGTTGGAGGTAATTGAAATGAGTTCATGGTAAGATAATTTTAAAAAATAATTTTCCAATATCACAAAAGTGGTGAGAAATTTGCAGGTATTGACTAGAATATAGTAGTAGAAAAAGATTGAACATGGCCGAAATTGGCCTGATTTTTTTAGATTAGACCATTTCGAGTCAATGTTCTTGTTAAATTTTTGGTTTACATTCTTGAGATGATATGAGAATAGCTAAAAAGTAGAGTAAAATGATATAGTCACTAGAAAAACTCAAATAATATTGACAAATGTCCAAATTTGGTCATTTTTTTTAGGTCCGACTATTTTGAGTAGGTAATTTTTAAACTGTAAATAATTATCAAACATATCAAATGTAATATTCATTCTCATATTCACTAAAAGATGTCAAAAAAGGCGAAAAATAGCCAAAATTAGTAAATATTTGAAAATCTTACACATTTAAAAAAAAAGAGACAGTTACTTTTCCCGTAATCTGCGACCCTAAGAACCTATTATAACGTTGAAAAATTTCATGTCCACGTAAATGTACAGGATCCGTAACTATCCAGATATCTGTTTTACGGAAAATTATATATTATAACACATGGGCTGAAAAGTCCCGGGCCTAACAAAGAAAACACGGTTTTTTTGGTTCAAAATTAGCTTTATTCATCAACGTAATCTCCATCAAGAGCAACGCAATCATTCCAGCGCCGCTCTAACAATGGCCAAACACTGCTCAGAATTATCAACACGTTCTTGTTTTTGATAAACAGTGAGCAAACGCGGCACCCACTTTGAACAGAACTTTCATAGTCAAATGCTCATGCAATATAAAGCCAACACGTTCTTTTGATATCTTTACGATGTCAGCTAACTCACGCAACTTCACTTTTCGATCATTCAAAACGATTTTATGGATTTTTTTGATGTTTTCTGGTGTTACCGCCTCATTTGGACGTCCACTGCGTTCTGCATCATCGGCTACGACCACGTTTGAAGTCAGCAAACCAACGTTTTATTGTTGTTTCTGATGGAGCGGAGTCCCCATAACACTTTTCAAGCCATTGCTTCGCTTGAACGGTATTTTTTCCCATCAAGAAGCAGTGTAAAATTAAAACACGAAATTGTTTTTGATCCATTGTTTTGAAAATAACAAAAGTAGCGTCACTCTTAGCACAATAACTCACAAACTAATGAATATCATGAAATTTTAACAGCTGTCTTTTGAAGGTTAGTATTAACTGAAAAAAAGGTGACTGCAATAAAACTAGCGCCATCTATGTGTTAGGCCCGGGACTTTTCAGCCCATGTGTTATATATTATATGATTATATAATTTTTTCCTAAAAAATCGGTTTTTATTAAAAAATAAATTAAAAAAAAAAACGAAAAACTTGCAGGTACATTTTAAAGTACTATTTATTATTAGCATTCAAAAAAAAGTTACAAAATGATGAAAAATAAAGAGCAAAGAGAATTTTGTACGTTAGTACTACTTTATCCGACTGTGCGAGACAAAAAATTATTACAAGACGATGAAAAATAAGGGACAGACAGAATTTTGTCCAAGTTAGTTCATCCGACAGTGCAAGTCAATAGAGACCGACTTTAAAAACCCACCTCAATAATTTATTTATTATGTTATCCCTCTTTAAAATAAAGCAAATAAAATTTTAGCGGATTACAAGTGTTAAAATTTTCCCTGATAAAAAATAATGAAATATAAAATTGAGGAATTATTTATAAGATAACAATTTTTTCCTTTATTTTGAGATGAGCTATTCTTTTTTTTAACTTTTTCAAGAAGCAGAAGATAATGAAAGTTTACATCAAATTATTACAAGAATATCAGGATGTGAAAGTGTTACGGAAACCGGTGTTTGCGAATGGTTAAACAGTGATAGTGTGGAAGATGAAATGACTGACCGAGAATTAATTAAAAGTATATGCAAAAATGCTAATAAAATAGACAGTGACGACGATGATGATAACGAAGTAGAAGCTACTGACAATATTTCAGTAAAAATGTCACACATCAGAAGGACTAGAAGCCCTAGAAAAAGCGTTAACTTATGTAGAACAACAAGAAAATACAACCGCCGCGGACATTTTGCTTATCAAACGTTGGAGAGACATTGCAGCCGAAAACACAACTAACGCAAAACGAGTGCAGTTAAAAATTACCTCATTTTTAAAACATTAAAGTTAAGAATGAAACTGTTTTATTTTCGATTTTCCGTACATATACATAAAACCGGTCAAGTGCAAGTTGAACTTGCACAATTAGTGTTCCGTACGTTGATTGTTTTTAAAATAAAAAATTTTGTTAGGGTGGTATAAAATGATCAGTGACTTCATAAAACACACCCCAAATGAGTTTTCAACAAAGTTTGTTTCCAATTTTTACTGAAAACTGGTGACCTTGAAATTTTGTTTTTTTTTATATACCAAATAAATTATTAAAGGTAATGCACTCGTGATAATTTTCGTTCAATCTATACCCCGTGGAGAATATTCCAGGATTTTTTCAAAATTTTTTGATCAATATTTTTCGAGATAAGGTAGGGGACAGCGATTTTTTAAAAGTAATACGAAGAAAAGTGTGCGCAAGTATTACATTATATATATATATATATATATATATATATATATATATATATATATATATATATATATATATATATATATATTTTTACTCGTGTCTTCACAAGCTTTCATTTGACACCACACTCGATGACCTAGTAAAAAAAAAATTTTTTCACTTCCGATTTCATCCCTCAAAACGAACCTCTTAAGTCAAAATTTATGTTACGGTGGCATAAAATGATCAGTGACTTCACAAAACACACCCCAAATGAGTTTTCAACAAAGTTTGTTTCCAATCTTTACTGAAATCTGATGACCTTGAAATTTTTGTTTTTTTATATACCATATAAATTATTAAAGGTAATGCACTCGTGATAATTTTCGTTCAATCTACACCCCGTGGAGAATATTCCAGAATTTTTTTTCGAAATTTTTTGATAAGTACTTTTCGAGATAAGGCCCGGGACAGCGATTTTTCGCGAATTTTTTAAAAATAATACAAAGAAAAGTGCGCGCAAGTATAATATTATATATATATTTTTTACTCGTGTTTTCACAAGCTTTCATTTGACACCACACTCGATGACCTAGTAAAAAAATTTTTTTTTTCACTTCCGACTTCACCCCCAAAACGAACCCCTTAAGTCAAAATTTAATTCTCAAAACTACATGGCTCTGATGAGGCCATCAATTCCTATATTATTACCAAATTTCACCTTTCTATGTCAAATAGTTTCCGAGAAAATCGGGTGTGACAGACAGACAGACAGACAGACACCGAAGTGATCTTATAAGTGTTCCGTACGGAACACTAAAAATAAGTAAACTAATTGTTCTATTCTTTGTTTTAATAAATACCTATGTACGTAATAGCATATCGTATAAATGCTTTTAAGTCAATCTGCAATGTTATATTCATTCTAAACTCCTATTTTATAAAAAAAATTCGGATTAACCGCAATTTCGATTATCTGAAATCACTTTGGTCCATATTATTTCGGATAATCGAGATTCTACTGCATTTATATATATATATATATATATATATATATATATATATATATATATATATATATATATATATATATTTTTTTTCAATATTGCGTCCATTGAGTCAGTAATAAATGATAAACCAAGTGAAGAGAAAGACACAATTAGAGCTAATATAACTAATATTATAACCAATCACAAAACTAAAATTAAAAACAACAAACAAAAAATGAACCTACTGCAAAAAAGAATCAAAAAAAACTTATACCGTACGAAACAATTTATTAAAGACAACCCCCAGATTGTAATAGCAAAACCAGATAAAACTAACAAAACGGTCATAATGAATACCAAAGATTATGAATCCAAGATGGAAACCCTTCTTAATGACCAAAATACATATAAGAAACTTAATAGTGACCCCACGAAAGTTTTCCAAAAGAAAAACAACGCCTTTATAAAAAAACTATTAAATAAGAAAGAAATAAGTAATGAAGAAGCCAAAAGGTTAATTATAAACAACGCAGTGTCACCTAAAATTTATGGTTTACCCAAATTGCATAAACAAAACATACCGCTAAGGCCAATCGTATCATGTTTAAAATCACCTCTTTATAACCTTTCAAAATACCTAGCCAAATGTATATCTAATATTACAGGTAAAAATAACTATTTTATCAAAGATTCATTCACATTTAAAGAATTCATTGACACGATAAACATACCACAAAACTATAAACTTCTTTCACTAGATGTTGTGTCATTATACACAAATATACCTAAAGAACTTGTACAGACTGCCATAAACAAAAAATGGGATCTATTAACAGAATACACAACAATATCAAAAGAAAACTTTATTGAAGCAGTTAACCTTACTTTAAATACTAATTATTTCCAATATCAAGACAAATTCTATTAACAAATAGAAGGGTGTGCCATGGGCTCTCCTATATCCTCAGTAATAGCTCAATTGGTTATGGAGCATTTAGAAGAAAGTGTTATAAATAATTTAGAGTACAACATACTATTTTTCAAAAGATTTGTGGATGATTGTTTATTGGCAGTTACAACAGATAACACTGATAAAGTCCTCCATGATTTCAACAGTTTCCATCAAAAATTGCAATTTACTTCAGAAATCGAAAATAACAATGAAATACATTTCCTGGATACAACTTTAATTAGAAAACATAACAAAATAATCACTAAATGGTATACTAAACCAACGTGGTCTGGCAGGTATTTGAATTTCTACTCTAATCACACAAAGGCACAAAAGGTAAGTGTTATTGTCGGTTTAACAGACCGGGCAATAGCGCTAACCTCACCAAATTTAAGACCGAAAGCACTGAATCAAATGAAATCAGTGTTAATACAAAATGGATTTAGAGAAAAAGACATCAACCAAACAATAAAAACAAGAACATACAAATTCTATAATAAAAAAATCAAAAAAGAGAAAACCAAAGAACAAAATCAGAACAAATTTCTCCCACTACCTTATACACGCGATTTATCAGAAAAACTAGGGGGCACTCTAAAAAAATATGACATAACTATTTGTCACAAAACGCAGAACAAACTAAGCTCACTTTTTACAAACTTGAAAAGCCAGGTACCAACCATGAACCAATCCAATGTAGTTTATTCGGTACCTTGTGCAGATTGCCCAATGCATTATATTGGTATGACGACCCAATTATTAAAAAACAGACTCAACGGACACAAGTATACAAAAAATGCAACAACGGCACTTCATAAACACACAACGGAACTTGGACATGACTTCAACTTTAATGAAACAAAGATTTTAAACAGGGACATTAATATTGGAAAACTTGCAATAAAAGAAATGATCGAAATTAAAAAAAATGAGAAATTTACAGTCAATGATAAAAGTGATATAAAAGGAATTAGCCATATTTATACAAATTTAATAAGGTAATATTTTAAGTGTATACTCATCCTTAATATATTAACAAAAAGACTACCTGTTTAATATTGAAAAAACAAAAAAAAATTACGGATCAATAATACAAAATAAAATCTACATTCGATAAGAATGCCACTACGACTTGTCAGTAGTAAATAAAATATGTGAGATTCAAGGTAGGTCCCATGCGATTTTAATTTTTAAAGATAGAACTAAGAATTTATGTAAATGGTTTATGGTTGTGTGTGTTAAATAAGTTGTATTGTACTAGTATACCTAAATGTAAATTATTTTTATACTTTTATATTTTGTATAATTTGTAGAAATAAAGAAAAAAATGAAAATGCTCTAAACCAAAGGGCGAAACGTCAATTTAAGTTTCATTTAAATACCAAATATTCATAAAACGATCCCAAAGCCCAAGAATTGAAAACAAATATAAATTGATGGTTCAAGAAAATTTTTAAGTATTGTATATATATATATATATATATATATATATATATATATATATATATATATGTTAAATACCTATGTACGTAATAGCATATCGTATAAATGCTTTTAAGTCAATCTGCAATGTTATATTCATTCTAAACTCCTATTTTATAAAAAAATTCGGATTAACCGCAATTTCGATTATCTGAAATCACTTTGGTCCATATTATTTCGGATAATCGAGATTCTACTGCATTTATATATATATATATATATATATATATATATAATATATATATATATATATAAAGGGTGATTCATTTAGAGGTACTTTTTGTGATGGGGATTTAATTGCAGATTGCGCATGCGTCGTGTCAACTGAAGTGGCATTCCTGTTCAGTAGTGTTTGACAATTCATAATGGAAAGACTTAGCCGGACACAGCGTCTACAAATTGTTCAACTTTATTACGAAAATGGGCGTTCTACGAGGAATTTGTATCGGGCGTATAGAGCAACTTATGGTCCACATAATTGGCCTACCGAAAGCACAATTCGCTCTACCATCAATAAGTTTGAGACCCAATTTTCATTATTGGATAATGCTCGACCGAATAGACCACATCCAGCACGTAGTGAAGAAAATATAGGGGCGGTAGCGGAGAGTGTACGCGAAGACCGTGAAGTGTCGATTCGTCGCTGTTCTCAACAGCTTGGCCTGTCATATTCAACAACTTGGCGTATTTTACGTAAGGATCTTTCTTTAAAAGCATACAAAATTCAACTAGTGCAACAACTGAAGCCGACCGATCTTCCGAATCGTTTCCGTTTTAATCGTTGGGCTCTTGACAAGCTTGCAGAAAATCCACTGTTTTCGAGAAAAATTTTGTTCACCGATGAGGCCCATTTTTGGCTTAATGGGTTCGTGAATAAACAAAATGCCCGTATTTGGGGTGATGAACAACCTGAAGAGGTTCAAGAGCTGCCATTAAATCCAGAAAAAAAACAACTGTTTGGTGTGGTTTGACATTTTCCTTTGGGGCTTTGTAAAGTCCAAAGTCTACATGGATAAGCCAGCTACAATTGAGGCATTGGAGGCCAATATTACTCGAGTCATTGGCCAAATACCACGCGAAATACTCACACGCGTCATTGAAAATTGGAACTTCAGAATGGACGTTGTTAACCGTAGTCGCGGACAACATTTGAAAGAAATTATCTTTAAGAAATAATTGTAAAGAATGGTTCTTTTATATGATAATAAAGATTATAAAATAAAATTGTTTTTATTCATTTTTTTTTTTATTTTAAAAAAAGTACCTCTAAATGAATCACCCTTTATATATATATATATATATATATATATATATATATATATATATATATATATATATATATATATACAGTCCCTGGTCAAATTATTAGACGCACTGTATTTTTTTAGTAATTTTATGTTTCTTAAGAGTTTTTATGCAATAATGGTATATTTAAACTACAATATTATTGATTTTTATTTAAAAGAATTGTTGTAAACTACATATTTGTATTTATTTTTAACATATGGCAACACTGTGTTGACAAAGTGATACATGAACGTAAAGAAGTACAAACCTGTATCAGTCGCGATCGGAATCGAGTCAGGTACGGACGTGTTTCTGTGGCTTTATGGACTGTGATTGTTTGTTTAACAGTTTTATACTACTCAGTTATTAGTTTATTTTGTATGCAGTGTTTTAAAAAAGTAATTGGACTATTTTCATTATGGGTAGAAAAGGCGATCTTTCACCACGTAAAAAAGCTGAAGTGAAGGCCCTTGTGATTGCGAAAACATTTACAAACCGAAAAATATCACGAAGATTGGAGGTTTTTGAAGCTAGTGTACGACGCATAAAAAAGAAAATTGAGTCAGGGAAGGAATTAAGCCCGAAAAGAAAGAAAAGATGCGGTAGAAAACCAATTTTCACTCCACGGTCAGAGAGATGTTTGAAGAAAATTTGTGTAGAAAACAGATGCTAGCGTAAATGCTTCTGAGCACACTGTTCGAAGAAAATTGAAAGAATTAGATTTTAAGGCCTGTCGCCCCGCCAGGAAGCCCAAGTTAACAGCTGCAATGAAAGCAAAGCGCCTGAAGTGGGCCAAACAATGGCAAGACAAAGATGTGGACTTCTGGAGATCGGTAAGATACAGCAATTTAATCAATAATTGATATATTATTATCATTTTCAGTTAAATAAAGCAAATAAACATGGAAGTTTATATATTTTTCCTATTTTTGACAGGTCTGCTTCAGTGACGAAAGCACATTCGAAATTTTGCAGAATAAAGCTCAGTATGTGCGTGGTCGTCATGGAGAAAAGTTTCATCCTGATTGTGTCGTCCCGACGGTTAAACATCCCACCAAAGTGATTATTTGGTCAGTCATCAGCGGCAAGGGCACTGGACGTCTGTACGTCGTCAAAGGAATAATGAGGCAAGATCAGTACAAAGAAGTATTACAAAATCGGTTGATTCCGCAGCTCAGAGAATGGTTTCCAAATGGGGAACCATTCATTTTCATGCAAGATGGCGCTCCCTGCCACACTGCTCGGTCTGTTAAAGCTTTTTTGGCAGAAAAAAATATCCCTCTGTTGGATTGGCCGGGTAATAGCCCTGATATGAACCCCATTGAAAATGTGTGAGAGCTGATGAAAAGAGAAGTGGCTAAAGATGTGATTACCAACAAAACCCAGCTCCTAGAAAAGATTATTCATGTGTGGAATCATCATCCTCAAATGCAGGAGACAGTACTATCTTGCATTGATAGCATGCCGCGCAGAATTAAAGCTTTGATAGCGGCTAAAGGTTGCTCAACTAAATATTGACTTTTACTAACATTAATTTCACTTTTCTTTAAAACTTAATAAACTTATGCTTTTCTAAATTAATGCTGTTTTATTTATGTCAAATAAATAGGTAATTGATTGGATAATATAAAAATAAAAAACAAATCAATTTAAAATAATAAAACGGTACAATATCACTCGGTAATTAATATTTTACATGAAATCTTGCAGTGCGTCTAATAATTTGGCCAGGGACTGTATATATATTATATTTCGATTTTTTTGTAGCTTCTATACTGCAACTCTGTGCACCAGTTGGGTCTATATTATCAGGCTTTGTATCACAATTACTGGGAAGAAGAAGATCATTACAGTTTTGCACTTTGCCTTATTTAGCTGCTTTCATACTTTTGTATTTTTCTACACAGTCATGGCAAGTTTTTTTGGGTGTGGCTCTTACCGGGTTGTCAGGTGGTTTAACAGAAGCGCCAGTAAGTAATTAAAAGAACCTAGCTCCACACCTCTTTTTTCTAATGTTACCAAAGTTTGTTCTGTGTTTTTAGAATTACGAGGTTCTTTGTTGTATTTTGACATTAAAGCTGCCAAAACCAGAATAGCACTCACTGAATCATAGCTATTGAAAGTAACACATGGGCTGAAAAGTCCCGGGCCTAACAAAGAAAACACGGTTTTTTTGGTTCAAAATTAGCTTTATTCATCAACGTAATCTCCATCAAGAGCAACGCAATCATTCCAGCGCCGCTCTAACATTTCAATACCACTTTTGTAGAACGATTTATCTTTTGCCTCAAAATAGGCCTCAGTTTCAGCGATAACCTCTTCATTCGTGCGAAATTTCTTACCGGCGAGCATTTTTTTCAGGTCTGCGAACATCCAGTAGTCGCTGGGAGCCAAATCTGGCGAATACGGTGGATGCGGGAGCAATTCGAAGTTCAATTCATGTAGTTTTGCCATTGTTTTGATTGACTTGTGACACGGTGCGTTGTCTTGATGAAACAAAATTTTTTTCTTTGCAATTTCGGCCTTCAGACGCTCCAATAACGCTATATAATATTCACTGTTGATGGTATTTCCTTTCTCAAGATAGTCGATGAATATTACACCACGCACATCCCAAAATACCGAGGCCATAACCTTTCCAGCCGATTGTTGTGCTTTCGGGCGCTTTGGACGAGGTTCACCAGTTGCTGTCCACTCAGATGACGATCGTTTTGATTCCGGAGTGAAGTGATGGATCAATGTTTCATCCATTGTCACATATCGACGCAAAAATTCCGGTTTGTTACGTTTAAACATGGCCAAACACTGCTCAGAATCATCAACACGTTCTTGTTTTTGATCAACAGTGAGCAAACGCGGCACCCACTTTGAACAGAGCTTTCTCATAGTCAAATGCTCATGCAATATAAAGCCAACACGTTCTTTTGATATCTTTACGATGTCAGCTAACTCACGCAACTTCACTTTTCGATCATTCAAAACGATTTTATGGCTTTTTTTGATGTTTTCTGGTGTTACCGCCTCATTTGGACGTCCACTGCGTTCTGCATCATCGGTGTCTCTACGACCACGTTTGAAGTCAGCAAACCAACGTTTTATTGTTGTTTCTGATGGAGCGGAGTCCCCATAACACTTTTCAAGCCATTGCTTCGCTTGAACGGTATTTTTTCCCATCAAGAAGCAGTGTAAAATTAAAACACGAAATTGTTTTTGATCCATTGTTTTGAAAATAACAAAAGTAGCGTCACTCTTAGCACAATAACTCACAAACTAATGAATAGAATATCATGAAATTTTAACAGCTGTCTTTTGAAGGTTAGTATTAACTGAAAAAAAGGTGACTGCAATAAAACTAGCGCCATCTATGTGTTAGGCCCAGGACTTTTCAGCCCATGTGTTATGTTACAAATGTTAAGTTTTAAGAATAACAAGAGTGTACTGTCACACGTAGCTCTAGTTCTATATATCATTTATTAATTGTTTAGAATTGTTTTGTGAACTGTGAAAAAAAAAATAATAAACCGATTATTTACACAAACTTTCCACTATATTTGTAATACACCGTAACATGTTTCGCTAACACAGTAGCTTCTTCAGACGTTACATTCTGAATTACTGAACATTAAAGAGTTGTTCATATATTCTTTATTACTCGACACAACGCAATTATTGATGTATGAAAAGTTTGTCTTTTGTTTAATTTAATAATAAATATTTAAAAGTACAAAACTACATGCCTAACTTTTTAACATGGATAGCATAAATTTTACTTAGACAATGTTATTCTTAAATAAAACCACTGAAATTTACAATATGATTAAACATATACGAGATATTTTTTGCGTAACAGCGCAACTGTATCCTAGAACCTCGTAATACTAGGACAGTCAGTAAAATATGTTACCTTTAGCATAAGGAATTATTTATATTATTAATATAATCGATTTAAGGGTATAAGTTACACAGCTGAAACTACAGAGGCCAATCTTCGAGGAGCACTAACATCAACAACAATACTTTTTGTAACACTTGGATTAGTGTTTTGTTTTCTTACTGGATCTTTGCTTCCATGGAGAACAGTAGCATTAATAAATACTGTCGTACCGTTTGCTGGAATTTTAATGTTATTTCTAATACCAGAAACGCCATATTGGTTAATAACAAGAAACCGGCTACAGGAAGCACAGAAGAGTTTAGCTTGGCTCCGAGGTAGGTATTTGTTTCTTTCAATGATTTTTGCCAAATCATGCAAAAGAAAAGGCGTATATAAAAGGAAGTTTTTCACTTCTAAACTAAGTGTTTTCCGAGGAAGCCAAATATAATAACAAAAAATTCGTCACTTGTCAAATTTGATAGATAGACATTCATCATCCTCGGTCGCAGTACCTCTGTAATTTAACTACTTAAAATGATCTATAAAATGTAATTTAGTATAGCCTGTCCCAAAATATAAGATCCTGATTTTTGCCGTTTTAAGTGGGCTATATAAAAATTCTGACCTTGTTTATGATATGTTACAAAGATGGACTTGATGCAAATGAATAAAATTATAAGTATTTTTGGAGATGTTAATTATAGATGCATGTAAAAACTAATGGATAAGAAGTACAAATATACAGTTTGAATGGGGTTTACAAGAGGGGACATATTGTATAAATAAAAATATATTTTAACTTAAGCCTAATTCGGTTTCACTATCACTGTCGTCAGCTGAGGTGATTATCAGAGTTTTATATTATTTACATAAATACAGTCGACACTCTATATAGTGAAAGACCAAAATGTTGATCGAAATTTCACTATAGAAAGTTTTTCACTATATAAAGAAAAAATCCGTATATATTGCTATGTATGTATTTTATATTGGTAATCGTTTACTTGTATTTTATAAGGTACAAGCAACAAAAAAAAATGCAAAATTGAATTATTAGAAAAGATTTTATTAAACATTTGAAAGTTTAAATAGTACATAGCATGTACAAGGCTAAATACATACATAAAGTCCGTACGTTATATCTTTACCCGTGCGTCATAGTTTTCAGGCCATATAACAGACGACTATTATATTATTTGTATCTTTTCACCAATAAATCGTAGGTATTGGTAAAAAGAGACAAAAAATATAATAGTCGTCTGGGATATTGCCTGAAAACTATGACACACGTGTAAAGATATAACGTACGGACTTTATGTATGTATGTACTACATACGAAATAAAAAGAATAATACAAAATCTGTTAATACATATGTACATACTACGTATATACGTACTAGGAAAAATAATCAGTTATTTTCTTTTGAACATTACTTTTGAAAAATAATTGTTGCTCAACAAAATTCTCGCATTTATTCAAATGCATAAAGATTTGATCAGGTACACTTTTCTGGCCCCTGAGAGTAGCTCGCACAATGTCAAATGCATTTCTTATTTCATTTTCACTAAATTTAGCAGGACATTCCCCGGTTTCAGTTTCTTCTTCATTATCTTCTATACTTTTTATATCGTCAATTATGTCTTGGTCAGTTGGGAGATCTGTCGAGCCAACATCATTGTCGATTTCTAAGAAATTTTCAAGTAAAAAATCTGTGTCGACGGTAGCAGTTTTTTGTAGAATACCCCACTGCCTTTTTAAGGTAGCGAGATCCATTTCGTCTTCTTCTCCCCATTCGTCAATTTTTTCAGTAAAACCTGCTTTAGGAAAGCAGTTTTTGATAGTTTTCTGAGAAACATTTTCACTCCATACTTTAGAGACTTCGGTTATACACTCTTTAAGGGTAATCAATTTTTGGACTGGAAGGTTGTTATCAATCGCATTAACAATTTTGTGAACAATTCTGTTTCGGTAATGATGTTTTATGTTTTTTATAATACCCTGGTCCATAGGTTGCAATTTGGAGGTCATGTTTGGTGGAAAAAAGATCAATTCAATATTCCTTAATTTTTTACTTACAGTAACTGGATGTGCTGGACAATTGTCTATAAACATCACAATCTTTCGCTTTTGGCTTTTCATTTTTGTGTCCAGTTCTTTGATCCATCTTTCGAAAATCTCAGAAGTCATCCATGGCGTAATCTAACTCCAGAGATTTAACTCCTTTTAAACAACGGGGATTTTTGCTTTTACCTATGAGCAGTAATTTCAGTTTTTCTGAGCAATCCATGTTTGCTCCAACCATAAGTGTCACCCTTTCTTTACTTGTTTTAGCACCAAAACATTTATCACTTTCAAAAGCAAAAGTTTTATTTGGCAAACATTTAAAAAACAAACCGGTTTCATCACAATTGAAAACATTTTTTGGCTCGTACTTTTTCAATGCACTTTTTAAAACAGTTTCAGTCCAAATGTCATAGTCCTCCTGACTAACGCTTGCACTCTCGCCAGACACCGTCTTGAAAACAATTGAATTGCGAGTCTTCCAGGCACTCAACCACCCTTCACTAGCTTGAAAATTAACGCAGTTAAATTCTTTAGCAAATTGTAGAGCCTTTTGCTTCATTAAATTTCCCGATATTGGTACGTTTTGATGCGTACGGGCCACTTGAAACCATCGTACTTCATTTACATCCTCATAAATACTCACCCGTACTCGTTTTCGACTGCTTGGTACACTAGGTTTCTTGATGATACTGTCGCGACTTTTTATTATCAGAGAGACGCAACTTGGAGAAACACCAAATTTTGCAGCAACATCAATTTTTTTGCAGCCTTTATCAACTTCCTCCAAAACTTTAATTTTCTCAGCTAAACTTAAACACACTCGCTTGGACATCTTACTTGATTCTTAAACAAAAAAAAACTGAACCTGAATTTACGAATTACTAGGCCTCGACTATAAAATGGGTTTTTCCCCGGGTTTCTATAAAATGGGTTATTCCCCGGGTTTCTCACAGAAATCTACCTGATTTATTGCCAACCATTAGGCGTTATAAACGCGTTAAGAACCTTTTCAAAAGAATGCGTCATAAAAATGGAATTCGTGCTAATGTTAGATAAAAATGAGAAACCCGAAATGGCCAAGATCTCAATAAATGCATAAAAATTTATCCGGTAAAAATTTTATTATATAGTGATACTATTTTACAGATTCACTATATGCAGGGCTTTTTACATGAAATTTTATTAAAATATTCTAGGTCTTGAAAAAATTGCACTATAAAGAGTTTTTCACTATATAGAGTTTCACTATAAACAGTGTCGACTGTATATGAATCTTCAACTTTAACAACGTGCTGAATGGAATTTTTCCAACTCTTACAAGGTATATAATTTATAACTTTTTTTACTAATTCATCCACTGACACGCTTAAAGTAGAAGAATCATTTTCTGCCCTTATTTTTGTTTTAACTTTATGCCAAATATGTTTAATTGGATTAAACACACAATAATACGGAGGAAGCCGCAAAACACTGTGTCCCATTTTCTCAGCCATATTATCACAAACATATTTCTTTTTCAATTTATAGTCTTTCAAAACTTCCAAAAGATCACTTTTTTTATAACTAAAATCAAAATAAATGTCATTTTCTAACATATATTCCTGTATTTACGATTTGGTGTTGGCTGCTTCAGGAACCTTATTTAGTAGGCGACTAAGGTAACTTGCATTGTCCATAACTATAACACTCTGTTCGGGAACGTTTGGCAAAAGGGAATTTTGAAACCAATTTTCAGAAAAGTTCTGCGGTCTGCGTGATAGTCCAAACTGGAATCTTTTATGTTTTTTGCAAAAATAGTAGACAATTTGACCCAGCCCTTTTCAGATCCAGCATGCAAAATGGTTATTCGTTTACCTTTATTTGAAGGTGCGTTAGTCTGACATTTTGTACTGCTGTCAACCCACCCTTTTTGCACAGTGTCATGGGTATCGAACCATGTTTCGTCAAGGTAAATTACTGGCCAATTCTCTGATCGATACTTCTTAATTTCTTGTAAATAAGTATGTCGCAAGATTCGTAATCTTTGTGACTCCATTACTATTTGCCTTTTGTTGATTTTTCGGAACGTAAATCCCATTCTTAAGAGAATTCTATAAAGGGTATTGATCGGCCAGAATGCATATTGGTCCCGTCCTGCACCAGTCTTAATTTTATTTTGTCTAGTGTCGGCACCAACTGCTCTTCATACATAGAATATATTTTTCTCCTGATGACGTCTTTTTCACAATCGACTACATATGCATTTGAAAATCTTCCCGTTTTTTGCTGTTTCTGAGTGATAGTTTTCCTACAATACCCTTAATCGTAGAAATTGGGGTCTTTATTAGTTCACTGGTTTCTTGCAAAGCACTTTGTTTATTCAATTTTATTTTTACCAAACTGTCGTAAACAATTTTCACTATTTGTTTAGCGTCAAGTGATAAATGTTTTCTCTTACGATAGCCACTATTGCAATTTTCCCACGGACGCTACATAATTAAAATAGAACCGTTACAAGTTGTAAGTGAAACTAAAAATAAAAATAATAAAAAGTATCTTTCGAATCTTAATGGGGACCTGTGGTCATTAGGCCTATATTATCAAATACTTAAAGGACTTCAAACCGGGTTGCCAGATAGTAAACATATAGGTAAAAATAGATCCAATATGATTGGAGGTGCAAGTGAGGGCGGTATACAAAGCAGGTAAAATAAAAATACGTTTATCGTAATACCTGGCAACTATGCACAAAACCGTAATAGGGTCGTTTATTGCCCCATTGAAAAAGCAAAAAGGCAGGATCTTATATCTTGAGATTTACTTAAATAAATAGATAATTTTTATGAGTATTTTTCCGAATAAATGTTTTAATTTTTATTTTTTTTTTTTAGGTTGGACAACCACAAGCAAAATAGAAAAAGAGTTTTTCGAAATTCAGGACAGCATAGAAAAACACGCCACCGTTAAAAAATCAATAAGAGAAACCATTAACCTGTATACAAACACACGTTTTATTAAACCATATTTCTTAATTTTACTAACATTCGCATTAGGGCTTATGGGCATTAGTCCTATTACTGTATACGTTGTGGAAATATACTTACTACTGAAAGTCCCTATTAATTCTTACAACGGTGCGCTACTGAACGGTTGTTTGAAACTCTCAGGATCCACTACATGTTTATGCATTTTAAGATATTGTGGAAAGAGACTTTTAGTTTTCATTTCACTAACAGGAGTTTGCGTTGGTTTCATTGGTGCTGGCACCTATACTTATGCTGTAGGTGTTGCATCATTTGAAGACACCCCTACCGAGACAAATTACAGCTGGATACCTTTGGTATGTTTAGCATCAATGGAATATTTTAGCTTTTTAATGATTTACAGCCTTCCATATGTTTTAATGGGAGAAATTTACCACGAAGAAATTCGTGATGTAGCTTCTGGTATATCCGCAGCTTCAGGGTATTTGATAGAATTTACAGCAAACAAAGTTTTTCTCGATATGGTCAATTCAATGACAATACCAGGCGTATTTTTTTTCTATAGTGGGGTAGCACTGATGGGATGTATTTTGTTGTTCTTTATATTGCCCGAGACAGAGGGTAAAACATTATTCGAAATCACAGAACACTATGCTGGCGGAAACAAATTGGATAACAAAGTTTTCAGAAACAAGAATACTGGTAAAAATTTGGAATAAACTTACAAAAAAGAAATATGTGACTGCCAATTATTTTTTAGGGAATCGAGATAGGCGTTTAGCGTTCGTAAATAATACCGTCGATAAGTATTGGCCTTACTATAAAAGTACCGTTGATCTCAGATAATATATAACGCCAGCGTACCTTTTACCAATCATCAAATTAGTACAAGAAATTTTTCATTAAGAGCTCATCAGCTAGCTTTAAACGAAAATATTAATTAGCCCACCAAAAGATATCAGTGCCTTCTAATGTGAAACGATCAAAACTTTATGCAAAGCATACCGGCAGGAAAAGCAAGGATAAATATTTAGATTAAGGGCACCACACAAAAATGAACCAAACACTGTTTTCTAACGTTTTTTGGGGCGTAGAACATCATTCTGGAGTTAAAAATCGGCGCTTGACCACCTCTGAGCAGCACCGCCATCCCCAAACCCGGAAAAATCGATTAAACTAAAAAAAAAAGTAGAGTATTTTTATGTTTTATTGGGGCTCTGAACACTCATCCGGCGTTAAAAAACGGCGCTCAACCACCCTTGAGTCACCCCGCCACCCCAACCCCCAAAAAATGAACCTGAACTAACCTAAGCTATCCTATGCTCACCGAACTCGCATAGGTTAACATAGTTTACGTTAGGTTGGGATATAAAAGATAAGAGAGTTTAGAGGGCACAGCCCCCTCAATACATTTCTCTAATGAAAATGTCGTATTTTCCACCCCACTACTTACAATCCATTTTTCAATTTACAGATTTTTCGGGGGTTGAGGGTGGCAGGACGGCTTAGGGGTGGTCAAGTGCTGATTTTTAACGCCGGATTCGTGTTCAACTCCCCAAAAATTTTTCGAAAACATCATTTTTGCTTCATTTTTGTTCAGGTTAATTCCGGGTCATTTTTTCTTTTAGTTTAATCGATTTTTCGGAAGTTGGGGTGGCGGGACGGCTCAGGGGTGGTTGAGAACCAATTTTTAACTCCGGACTCGTGTTTAGCGCCCCAATAAAACACAAAAATACTCTAGCGTTTTTTCCTTTTTTTTAACTTAATCGATTTTTCATCATTTGCGGGTGGCAGGGCGGCTCAGGGGTAGTAGAGCGCCGATTTTTAACACCGGATTCATATTTTGCGCCCCAAAAAACATTAGCAAATACTATTTTTAGTTCTTTTTTGGGTGGTGCCTCTAAACATTTACCAAAGAAAGATACTGTCGTACTATCGCTATATGCAAATACGATACTACTAACGTTATTAACTGTTTAGCAGTAACTATAAAAATAAAAAATCTATTTACTTGTGATCTCTCCAGCGGAAGTATTACACATACCTAGAAAAACTTATACGCGAGATGTGTTTTTAGAGCTCGAGAATAACATGTAGAAAAATAGTAGTAACTTACAGAAGTAAAACTGTTAATAAATGTTGCACCTGTATTAAAAAGACAGGAGTTTCGTGACAATCAATCACTAAACAAGTAAAAATACATATTTCGTGCTATTAAGAGTGTCGGCTAGCTTAAGGTGAAAACAATAATCATGGGCACACGCAACCCAGTCACGGCAGCAGTAAAAGTTTTAAAATCATATTTCAAAGAACTCCAGCAACACATAACCAGAAAACTTATAACGTGTATTTAGCGTCCGTTATTAATACCTAGAAAAAGACATAGCGGCTTGTTAGACACAGCTTCTGGTCTAGTTTGGTGTTGGTCTTACTGATGGTTTCCATCCAATAAGCAACTATATATTTTTCTGTATTTGAAATAATATTTTAAATGAACCCGGAACGAGAACGCAAAATTAAAACTATTTGTTACATGAATAATAATGTTGTCAACAATCTTTAATGTACTATCTCTAGTTTATGTGGATCTTATTGGTTTTTTATAAGTGCGCACCCTGACTCAGCTCTGTGGACCGTAGGTTTAATTATAACATCTTCACCATCCAATTTCCGTGCTAGGAACTTCCTATCAGCGACATTACTATATTTTTCCTTTATCAAAATAACAATAATTTCATATTAAACAAGGTCCTTTATTGACGAACCTGATAATATACAAAATCGATCTATTTTCGTTTATTATGTATTATTATAAATATTTAGTCCAGAATACTGAAAAATCTTTATGTATTTATACAACATGATTTAATAATAAACTAGTTTATATTTTTATATTGCTTTATTTTACTAATTACTACTAAATTTAACCAATAGAATTGTCACAGTAAACAAAGTATTTGAAATTGCACAGACTAGATACAGCCATATTATTATTTTATCCTCTCTGGGGTATTACCCGGCTATTCTCCAAATATGTCTCCTTATCTCCTAGAATCTCCAACTTTCCCATATTATAAAGTCGTATATATTGCTAAATCTACCATTATTCCGCATTATCTCCAATTATTTCGCTTTTTCTCCCATAATCTCGAATTCTCCCGTAATACAGGGGCTTATATCTCTTTATCTATCATTATTCCGGCGATTCTCCAAATATTTCTCCTTATCTCCCAGAATCTCCAGCTTTCCCATATTATGTCATTATACCGCATTATCTCCAATTATTTCGCCTTATCTCCCATAATCTCGAATTCTCCCATAATACAGGGGCTCATATATCTTTCTCTATCATTATTCCGGCTATTCTCCAAATATTTCTCCTTATCTCCCAGAATCACCAACTTTCCCATATTATAAATTCTTATATATTGCTAAATCTATCATTATTCCGCGTTATCTCTAATTATTTCGCCTTGTCTCCTATAATCTCGAATTCTCCCGTAATACAGGGGCTTATATCTCTTTATCTATCATTATTCCGGCTGTTCTCCAAATATTTCTCCTTATCTCCCAGAATCCCCAACTCTCCCATATTATAAATTCTTATATATTGCAAAATCTATCATTATTCCGCATTATCTCCAATGATTTCGCCTAATCTCCCGTAATCTCGAATTCTCCCATAATACAGGAGCTTATATCCCTTTATCTAACATTATTCCGGCTATTCTCCAGATATTTCTTCTTATCTCCCAGAATCTCCAACTTCCCCATATTATAAATTCTTATATATTGCTAAATCTATCATTATTCCGCATTATCTCCAATTATTTCGCCTTGTCTCCTATGATATCGAATTCTCCCGTAATACAGGTGTTTATATCTCTATATCTATCATTATTCCGGCTATTCTCCAAATATTTTAAGTTATCTCCCAGAATCTTCAACTTTCCCATATTATAAAAGCTTATATATTGCAAAATCTATCATTATTCCGCATTATCTCCAATTATTTCGCCTTATCTCCCATAATCTCGAATTATCCCATAATACATGGGCTTATATCTCTTTATCTATCACTATTCCTGCTATTCTCCAAATATTTCTCCTTATCTCCCAGAATCTCCAACTTTCCCATATTATAAAGGCTTATATATTACTAAATCTATCATTATTCCGCATTATCTCCAATTATTTCGCCTTATCTCCCATAATCTCGAATTCTCCCGTAATACAGGGGTTTATATCTTTTTATCTATCATTATTCCGGCCATTCTCCAAATATCTCCCAGAATCTCCAACTTTCCCATATTATAAAGGCTTATATATTTTGCTAAATCTATCATTATTCAGCATTATCTCCAATTATTTCGCCTTATCTCTCATAATCTCAAATTATCCCATAATACAGGGGCTTATAGCTGTTTATCTATCATTATTCCTGCTATTCTCCAAATATTTCTCCTTATCTCCCAGAATCTCCAACTTTCCCGTATTATAAAGGCTTATATATTGCAAAATCTATCATTATTCAGCATTAACTCCAATTATTTCGCCTTGTCTCCTATAATCTCGAATTCTCCCATAATACAGGGGCTTATATCTCTTTATCTATCATTATTCCTGCTATTCTCTAAATATTTCTAGTTATCTCCCAGAATCTCCAACTTTCCCATATTATAAAAGCTTATATATTGCAAAATCTATCATTATTCCGCATTATCTCCAATTATTTCGCCTTATCTCCCATAATCTCGAATTCTCCCGTAATACAGGGACTTATATCTCTTTATCTATCATTATTCCGGCTATTCTCCAAATATTTCTCCTTATCTCCCAGAATCTCCAACTTTCCCATATATTATAAAGGCTTATATATTGCTAAATCTATCATTATTCCGCATTATCTCCAATTATTTCGCCTTATCCCCCATAATCTCGAATTCTCCCGTAATACAGGTGCTTATATCTCTTTATCTATCATTATTCCGGCTATTCTCCAAATATTTCTCCTTATCTCCAACAATCTCCAACTTTCCCATATTATAAAGTCTTATAAAGGCTTATATATTGCTAAATCTATAATTATTCCGCATTATCTGCCATAATCTCGAATTATCCCATAATACAGGGGCTTATATTTCTTTATCTATCATTATTCCTGCTATTCTCCAAATATTTCTCCTTATCTCCCAGAATCTCCAACTTTCCCATATTATAAAGGCTTATATATTGCTAAATCTATCATTATTCCGCATTATCTCCAATTATTTCGCCTTATCTCCCATAATCTCGAATTCTCCCGTAATACAGGGGCTTATATCTCTTTATCTATCATTATTCCTGCTATTCTCTAAATATTTCTAGTTATCTCCCAGAATCTCCAAGTTTCCCATATTATAAATCTTATATATTGCTAGATCTATCATTATTCCGCATTATCTCCAATTATTTCGCCTTATCTACCATAATCTCGAATTCTCCCGTAATACAGGGACTTATATCTCTTTATCTATCATTATTCCGGCTATTCTCCAAATATTTCTCCTTATCTCCCAGAATCTCCAGCTTTCCCAGATTATAAAATCTTATACTCGTATATTGCAAAATGTATCATTATTCCGCATTATCTCCAATTATTTCGCTTTATCTCCCATAACCTCGAATTCTCCCGTAATACAGGGGCTTATATCTCTTTATATATCATTATTCCGGCTATTCTCTAAATATTTATCCTTATCTCCAAGAATCTCCAACTTTCCCATATTATAAAGGCTTATATGTTGCTAAATCTATCATTATTCCGCATTATCTCCAATTATTTCGCTTTATCTCCCATAACCTCGAATTCTCCCGTAATACAGGGGCTTATATCTCTTTATATATCATTATTCCGGCTATTCTCCAAATATTTCTCCTTATCTCCAAGAATCTCCAACTTTCCCATATTATGAAAGCTTATATGTTGCTAAATCTATCATTATTCAGCATTATCTCCAATTATCTCGCCTTATCTCCCATAATCTCGAATTATCCCATAATACAGGGGCTTATAGCTCATTATCTATCATTATTCCTGCTATTCTACAAATATTTCTCCTTATCTCCCAGAATCTCCACATTTCCGATATTATAAAGGCTTATATATTGCAAAATCTATCATTATTCCGCATTATCTCCAATTATTTCGCCTTGTCTCCTATAATCTCGAATTCTCTCGTAATACAGGGGCTTATATCTCTTTATCTATCATTATTCCTGCTATTCTCTAAATATTTCTATTTATCTCCCAGAATCTCCAACTTTCCCATATTATAAAGGCTTAAAAAGGCTTATATATTGGTAAATCTATCATTATTCCGCATTATCTCCAATTATTTCGCCTTATCTCCCATAATCTCGAATTCTCCCGTAATACAGGGGCTTATACCTCTTTATCTATCATTATTCCGGCTTTTCTCCAAATATTTCTCCTTATCTCCCAGAATCTCCAACTTTCCCATATTATAAAGGCTTATATGTTGCTAAATCTACCATTATTCCGCATTATCTCCAATTATTTCGCCTTATCTCCCATAATCTCGAATTCTCCCGTAACACAGGGGCTTATATATCTTTATCTACCATTATTCCGGCTATTCTCCAAATATTTCTCCTTATCTCCCAGAATCTCCAACTTTCCCATATTATAAAGGCTTATATGTTGCTAAATCTATCATTATTCCGCATTATCTCCAATTATTTCGCCTTATCTCCCATAATCTCGAATTCTCCCATAT
The DNA here is from genome assembly GCA_019049505.1 of Pachyrhynchus sulphureomaculatus. Taxonomy (NCBI): domain Eukaryota; kingdom Metazoa; phylum Arthropoda; class Insecta; order Coleoptera; family Curculionidae; genus Pachyrhynchus; species Pachyrhynchus sulphureomaculatus. The sequence continues at coordinate 2,448,787 of CM032454.1, forward strand.
TACAGGGGCTTATATCTCTTTATCTATCATTATTCCGGCTTTTCTCCAAATATTTCTCCTTATCTCCCAGAATCTCCAACTTTCCCATATTATAAAGGCTTATAAAGGCTTATATATTGGTAAATCTATCATTATTCCGCATTATCTCCAATTATTTCGCCTTATCTCCCATAATCTCGAATTCTCCCCGTAACACAGGGGCTTATATCTCTTTATCTACCATTATTCCGGCTATTCTCCAAATATTTCTCCTTATCTCCCAGAATCTCCAACTTTCCCATATTATAAAGGCTTATATGTTACTAAATCTATCATTATTCCGCATTATCTCCATATATTTCGCCTTATCTCCCATAACCTCGAATTCTCCCGTAATACAGGGGATTATATCTCTTTATCTATCATTATTCCTGCTATTCTCCAAATATTTCTCCTTATCTCCCAGAATCTCCAACTTTCCCATATTATAAAGGCTTATAAAGGCTTATATATTGGTAAATCTATCATTATTCCGCATTATCTCCAATTATTTCGCCTTATCTCCCATAATCTCGAATTCTCCCGTAATACAGGGGCTTATATCTCTTTATCTATCATTATTCCAGCTATTCTCCAAATATTTCTCCTTATCTCCCAGAATCTCCAAATTTCCCATCTTATAAAGGCTTATATATTGCAAAATCTATCATTATTCCGCATTACCTCCAATTATTTCGCCTTATCTCCCATAATCTCGAATTCTCCCGTAATACAGGGGCTTATATCTCTTTATCTATCATTATTCCGGCTATTCTCCAAATATTTCTCCTTATCTCCCAGAATCTCCAACTTTCCCATATTATAAAGGCTTATATGTTGCTAAATCTATCATTATTCCGCATTATCTCCAATTATTTCGCCTTATCTCCCATAATCTCGAATTCTCCCGTAACACAAGGGCTTATATCTCTTTATCTACCATTATTCCGGCTATTCTCCAAATATTTCTCCTTATCTCCCAGAATCTCCAACTTTCCCATATTATAAAAGCTTATATATTGCAAAATCTAACATTATTCCGGATTATCTCCAATTATTTCGCCTTATCTCCCATAATCTCGAATTCTCTCATAATACAGGGGCTTATATCTCTTTATCTATCATTATTGCGGCTATTCTCCAAATATTTCTCCTTAACTCCCAGAATCTCCAACTTTCCCATATTATAAAGGCTTATATGTTGCTAAATCTATCATTATTCCGCATTATCTCCAATTATTTCGCCTTATCTCCCATAATCTCGAATTATCCCATAATACTGGGGCTTATATCTCTTTATCTATCATTATTCCGGCTATTCTCCAAATATTTTTCCTTATCTCCCAGAATCTCCAACTTTCCCATATTATAAAGTCTTATATAACATATTGCTAAATCTATCATTATTCCGCATTAACTCCAATTATTTCGCCTTATCTCCCATAATCTCGAATTCTCCCGTAATACAGGGACTTATATCTCTTTATCTATCATTATTCCGGCTATTCTCCAAATATTTCTCCTTATCTTCCAGAATCTCCAACTTTCCCATATTATAAAAGCTTATATATTGCAAAATCTATCATTATTCCGCATTATCTCCAATTATTTCGCTTTATCTCCTATAACCTCGAATTCTCCCGTAATACAGGGGCTTATATCTCTTTATCTATCATTATTCCGGCTATTCTCCAAATATTTCTCCTTATCTCCAAGAATCTCCAACTTTCCCATATTTTAAATACTTATATATTGCTAAATCTATCATTATTCCGCATTATCTCCAATTATTTCGCCTTATCTCCCATAATCTCGAATTCTCCCGTAATACAGGGGCTTATATCTCTTTATCTACCATTATTCCGGCTATTCTCCAAATATTTCTCCTTATCTCCCAGAATCTCCAACTTTCCCATATTATGAAGGCTTATATATTGCAAAATCTATCATTATTCCGCATTATCTCCAATTATTTCGCCTTATCTCCCATAATCTGTTCCTGAGTTTTGGACTTCGAAGAACTTTGCTCTTTTGTTTATAAACAACTGAAGTTTTCAAAACGCGTTTTTTGAGCTTAAAATGTGAATAACTCCGGTTATATAAGTCGGATCGAGATAAGAAAAAACCAAACTCTTCGTAATTAAATTTCCAACAAATCATCTTTCGTTTTAAGTCGCTCAAGTGCGTATATAACCTACAAAATTGAAAAATCGGCAAAAAAAACTGTTTTTTTTTTTCATTTTATTGTACAGGTCGACTAAGTAAACAGATCGGCTTGAAACTTTCATAAAATATTCTTTTTGTTATAGCAAAAATGCCCTGAAATTTTGGTATAAAAATATTGAATCTAGCTGGCACAATTGAATTTATTATTTAAAATTTGAATTGCCCGCCATTTTATGTCATTTGGTTCAAAATGGATATTTTATTTCAAAATTTAGCTCTCCACGTCAGCTTTTCGATGCCATTAAAAAAAAAATTTGTGGAGTCATTTTAATAGTTTTTTACATTTGTTTATTAATCAAATTATAACAAATGCGTTTTTTCGATTATTTTGAAAAAAAAATTGAAAAATTTGTATCACATCTGGTAGAGCTTTATTAAAAAAAATCATTTTTGTTAACAATTTTTTTTTCAAAATGGCCGAAAAAACGCAATTGTTATTTGGTTAATAAAAATACGGTTAAAATAACTTCTGACCTTTTTTTTACTGAACTATTTTTCCTTGAGTTAACCTTGCAGTTTTATGCCAATTTGAAGTCCCAGTTTGCCATATCTCAATTTTATGAAACAGCAAAATTTTCTCGAATTTAATATTAGATTATATAAAGATGACTATGAGTAACTACTGGTTAATCTTTTTTTACATGTTTTATTCAATTCACCCAAATCGGGTGTACACCCTTCCATTAGTAATGGTTAATAATTTAGTATAGGGAGCAAATAACAATATTGCCAAGATTGTTTGAAACGGCAAGTGCAGGCAGCTCGTTTTAAATCATTTATTGATACAAGTCGATGACACCATATTTTACAAATTGGTCGTGGTGACCGATGGATTCTTCCTTGAAGTGCCATATCCGATACGGACGTAGGCAACTCTCCCGTCTTTGCCCGTCGTCCGTGCCTTTGTAAGTGTCCCACGACAAAGGGGACCTACAGTTTAACGCCAGTTCCGACGGGCAAAATGATAGGTGCTGCACTAGGCACGATACTACGGATGGTTGCCATTGTCTTCCCGACAGAGGTGACCGTCATGTTGTAAATTTTTTTTTTGTTTTAATTTATTATTTTCGGAGTCGAAATTTGAACTCAAGTCTCCGGCGTAGAAGGCAGACACCTTACCCACTATACTATGACCGAATCTCTTTTAGCTGCCAACTTTTAAAACATTGAAATATCTATAATCTACAATATATATAAAATGCAACGTCTCTGTGTCTGTCTGTCGGTTAGTGCGCTTATCACTCGAGAACCACTTATCCGATTTACGTGCTTTTTTTTAGACATACATATGTCCTCTGTCCAGGTTATAGGATATAGTTTATTACGTTAGGTAACTTAAGGACTAAGCAGTGACGATAATAGTGAATTAAGTCGGAAAAAAGTTTGTCGCTAGCGCGTTCTTTTGCAATACTCTACCTAAACCATTAAATATGGAACAATATCATGTAGCAAAGAATATAATATATAAAATACAACGTCTCTATGTCTGTCCGTTAGTGCGCTTATGACTTGAGAACCACTTATCCGATTTACACGTCTTTTTTTTGGAATCGTAAATTTGTTGTCCATATATATATATATATATATATATATATATATATATATATATATATATATATATATATATATATATATATATATATATATATATATATATATATATATATATATATATATATATATATATTTAGACTAGTGTTTTCACAAGGTTTCATTTACTTCTTCTTCTTCGAGTGCCACTCCTATCGGAGATTAGAAATCATCACAGCTACTATCACTTTATTTGCTGCTTTTCTAAATAGTTCAATTGAGCTGCAGCCAAACCAGTCGCGCCCAGTCGCGCAAGTTACGCAACCACGATATTCTTCTTCGTCCAACATTTTTCTTCCCTTTAATTTTGCCCTGCATAATATTCCGCAACAGTGAATACCTTTCTCCCCTCAACACATGTCCCAAATATTCCAGCTTCCTTTTTTTAATAGTGTTCATTAGTTCTTGGGCTTTGTTTAGTCTTTGGAGAATCTCGTTATTGGTTACCCTATCAATCCATGAGACTTTCAGAATGCGCCGATAACACCACATCCCAAAAGCTTCAATACTTTTAGTATTGTTCTGCCTCAAAGTTCATGCTTTCACTCCATAAAGAAGCGTTTAGAAGTCATAATAATGCAACATTCGTAACCGCAGTACCAGGCTTAGATCTGGATTGCAAAAGAGTTTTCTCATTCTATTAAAGCTTGATCTTGATATCTCTATTAGGGTTTTAATCTCCTTTGTCTGATCTGTGTTCTCGTTCAGCCATGTTCCCAAGTATTTGTGGCAATTGACTTTCTCAACACTTATGTTATTAACCAGAAGACGATCCTGATTGTTTTGAGATTTTGCCATCACCATAAATTTTGTTTTCTTTATATTAATCTTTAGACCAAATTTATTGTATCTGTTATTTAACCGTTCAACAAGATGTTGTCGATCTTCTAAACTTTCATTCGATAACCTGGTAATTTGTTTTTTCACTTCCGATCTCTCCTCATATACCAGATAAATTACCAAACGTAATGCACTCGTGATCATTTTTTCTCAACCTACACTTAATAAAGAATATTCCAGAATTTTTTCAAAATTTTTTGACTAGTACTTTTCGAGATAGGATGGAGGGACAAAGATTGTTGGCCATTTTTTTAAAATAATACAAAGAAGAATGTACGCAAGTAATATATCATACATATTTTTAAACTCGGATTTTGACAAGCTTTCATTTGACACCCCACTCGATAACCTGGTAAAAAAAAATTCACTTCCGATTTCATCCCCCAAAACTAACCCGTTAAGTCAAAATTTAACTTTCAAAACTACACGGCTCTGATTGGGCCATCAGTTCCTATATTTTAAATTTCCATTTCTATGTCAAATAGTTTCGGAGAAAATCGGGGGTGACAGACGGAGAAACACCGAAGTGATTCCATAAGTATTTCGTGCGGAAGCGGAACAGTAAAAATCAACAAAAAACATCAATTCATTTACTATTTCGTACGTACCTGTACGAGTCAGATTGATGGCAAAGGTGCTTCAGCATTTCAACGATCAGTATAAATCCTTCAGAAACTATTCATCACATTTTCACTGATTACGCGATAATAATAGGTAGTAAAATGATTAAAATCCATTACGAAACATAGTGTACAAATTGTAAAACGACATTCAAATTTTATAGTTTCTAAAATCTCAGACCGTAAAATTAGATAAACACAAAAAAACGCGGGATATACTGTTACCTTGAGAGAAAATAAACAAATATTAAATAGGTATAATAGGTAGGTATTCGTTTAACTCATTTAAATCTAATTATGAAAAAAACACATTTAGTCTCACTGTATGTTAACTAAGCATTGTTTTGCCTCATTGCAAACATACAAAAATTTGAATAAAAGTTGTTATTCAAGAATAAAATGATTATTCTTGTACTATAAACAATTAAAAGTGTTGAGTTTAATTTACGTGTCAGGCACGGAACGTTGCATTACAGGATAAATTACGAGGATACCTTGGTAGTCTTGAAAATTTAAGGTTCAGTCTAGCAGACTACTGATAAGTAATTTCTTAAAAATCATCTTTTTCAATATTTCATTTCCTTGATAATTTCCTATTGCGACTCGTAGGTTGAGTGAAAAATTGGTTTTCCTGAAACTAATTTACTATCTACGTGTGCATCTGAGTTCCAAAAATTATGATTTACGGGTGTGCTCCTACCACAGTGGTTTTTTTTTTAAAAAAAAAAGTAAGTACAGGAAATTGAGAGTCACTTAAATCCTAAAACTATTAGTAAAGTTACTTTTGCTTAATTAAGAACAAACACATATATCAAATATGTTTTTTTGAAGGTTAGTTAAGAAGTAATATTTATTTATTTATTTATTTATTTACTGTTACAAGCCCAACAAAAAAATTAATTAATAGGGCCGATCATACAATCATTAAACAATACTAATACATATCACAAAATGCTTAATTATACAAATAATAAACAAACTACAATTTCACATATGCTTACAATTATTAAAATAAGTTTAGACAGATACAGAAGAATTCCCTCTGAGACATGGACAGATCACATGCTCTAGATACCTCATTATAAGCAGCGCATATCTTATAAACGGGTGAAGTATACAATATATTTATATGAGCAGTAGGAAGATAGAAGAAGTTTCCAGTCCGATGAGCTAGTCTGGGCACAATAAAATTCAGTTTATACAGAAACATCACCATACCCATATTTCTACGTTTCTCTAAAGTCATATAAGTAAAACTCTCTAACAAAATATTATTCTCTATACCTACCGGTGGATACGTCCCATCAACTTTCCTAGCCAAAAACTTTAAAAACCTCCTCTGAACCCTTTCCAAAGCCACAATCCACCTATTATACAATGGTGCCCAGATAATAGACCCATACTCAAGCCTACTTCTGACCAATGTATTGTACAATGTTGAAAAGGTTTCAATATTTTGAAAAGACCCACCATTTCTAATTATGAACCCCATCATTTTCATCGCTTCTGAAACCACCTTGCCAATGTAGAATGAAGGTCAACTTAGAGTCCAGAACAATGCCCAGGTCTTTGGCTATCTCCACTCTCTGCAACTCTATATTACCTATACTGTAATTATAGTTTACTGGAGATACTTTACGGCTCTCTATCATTACAGAACATTTGTTTGCCTTTAGCAATATCCCAGAGCACAATATTTTTAAACTTTGCCTTCAAATACTCAACCATTCTTTATAAAAGGTGATCTTTTAGTGTGGTGAAAGAGAGAGCATTTAAAAACCTACTTTTCTTTCAAAGAAATGGGATTTTTTAAAATAAAGTACTCCAATATAAGAATTAAAGTTTTATTGTTATCCTATATTCTCCCCGACACCATCACATCAGAAGCTTTGTATAAATTGACAATTATTCTGCAGGACATGGACTGCGGTTGTAAAAAGACATCAGTGAAAATAGCATATCTGGTAATTTGCATTGTAAACAGATACGTATCTTCTTGTGTTTATCTTTGTTCTAAATATTATTATATAATGATAATGATAATAATGAATTAATATTAAATTTCGCTAAATCCAAAATAGTACAGTTTATCCCTAAGCCCGTAACTCGGTATGAGAGCTTACTTATTCAATTCTCAAATAAAATATATGTGGCTCAAATAGACCAAATAAACTTTTTAGGAGTAAAATTAGACTACAAACTAACATGAGAAGCACATATATTAGAAATATGTAAAAAAAAATAAATTCATTAGCATATCTCGTTAGACAACTGAGACTAATACTCGTAGTCAAAGACACTACACCTCTTACTTTATCCTATGGCCAAGTTTATTCTAGATTATCTTACGGAATTATATTTTGGGGTAATGCTGCACATATTCAACAGTTATTTGTTTGTCAAAAAAATATAATGAAAATTATGGCTAAAGCTCCACCAAAGATATCTTGTAGGAACCTATTTATTAATTATAATATTTTTACTTACTATGGAATATATATTTTTTGCAGCGCTGTGTATGTTAAAAGATCTATTGAAAGATTCACGGTCCGTAGTAATATTCATTCTTACAACACTCGGCAAGCAGACGAACTTCACTAGCCCCTATGTAGGTTGTCAGCTACTAATAATAGTCCGCAATGTATGTTGATTCGGATATACAATAAACTTCCAAAAAAACTAACGGAAATCTCATCTCTAAGTAAGTTTAAATCAGAGCTAAGACGATACTTGGTACCTAAGGCACATTACTCATTGAATGACTTCTTTATATAGGTTAAGATTGTTGGTACCCAGATATGAATAATGTAATGATAACTATTTTTAACTGTTTTTGACATAGCCTATTCTATGTCTTTGTGCTATATTGTGCATCTGCATCAGTCGAAAAAGGAAATAAATATTTATTTATTTATTTATAAACTCATACTTACCAATAAAACCCAGATGTATGGAAGAACTTCATTTTACTCACTGAAGTCTTCAGTAATTTTAAACAATTCAAACACAGACAACACATTGAATACTAGAGTCACACAAAGACAGATACGTCTTCAAGATATAAACTTAAAACACTCGTTAAACCGCCCGAAAACTGTCACACACACAAGGATTAACAACAATTAGTTTCTATCGATATCTCCGATTTATTTTATGTAGTAACACTAAAACAAAATGTATTAAAAAACATGTTTTTTTCTCAAGAAGTCATCAGTGCATGGTTCCGTTGCTATATTAATTGTCATCTACACAAATAAATAGGCCTATATTTTGAATTTCGCTCCGATTAACATGAACTGCCCTTCTGATGCAATTGTAGATGATGTTTTCTTTTACTAATGGAAGAATCGATACAATAAAAAAAAGTAGTTGATTTTTTACAAAATTATTTCTAATATTCTTTATTATACAGGGTGTTATGGATATAGTTTAATATATTGAAATAGGTCACCCCTGAAGTCCAGTAAAGACACACCGATTTTTTTTTTTGTGAATTCAGAATTCCTTGTAAGTTTGCAAAAGTAGCTGCTTAAAAATCTAAACCGCCATCCCGATTTAAATGGTCTATTAGAGCACTTGTAGCGTTACCAAATATTTTAAATACATATTCCATAAAACATATTATACAGGCGTTGAGCCATATCCAGGAGTTACATAGCCTAAAACTGAATCACCTCAAATTGAAAATTATATGTATATATATATATATATATATATATATATATATATATATATATATATATATATATATATATATACAATGGCGTGCAAAAGTTTCCGGCCAGTGACATTTCGTACTCTAATTTATTAAAAAAAAAGACTAATGATTTTGAATCATTATGAGATGTGAGTATGAGATATAGGAAACAAAATAATATATTAAAAGAATATTATTTATGTTTGCGAATATATTTATTATTATTCTTATATTTATATGTACAAAAGTTTCCGGCCACATAATATACGTGCTGTGTTCAGTTAGCTTTGAGCAGCAACATCACAGTATCGAGTAGCAGCCGCAGTGGAAGCACTTGAAAATGCCAAATGAGATTTTGGCGAAACGTCGTGCAAATTCATTGTTAGACGAACGGATTGAAACCGGGATTTTTAATGTATTATATATATATATATACGAGGCTGGTTTGAAAAGTCCGTGCAAAGTCCGAGAGATGGCATTACCGGCGCGTATCGAGGTCATGTTTAGTTAGTAGCATCTCTTGAATAAACGCACACCAAGTTTCAGCCATATTGGTCTATTTCTTTGTGTTTGGCATTCGTGTGAATCAAAGAAGTCGAGTGATTTTCAAGAAATGGACGAAAAAGAATTTCGTGTGGTAATTAAACATTACTTTATGAAAGGCAAAACGCCTCAGGAGACTAAAGAGAAGCTTGATAAACATTATGGTGACTCTGCACCTTCGATTAGAACAGTTTATAAGTGGTTTCAAAATTTTCGGACTGGCCATATGGGCACAAGTGACGCTGAACGTTCTGGACGGCCTCCAGAAATCATTGATCAAATCCATGGTATGGTGATGGATGACAGAAGAGTTAAGGTGCGTGAGATTGCTAGTGCTGTGGGCATCTCGACTGAACGGGTACATAATATTTTGCATAAACATTTGGACACGAGAAAGCTATCCGCAAGATGGGTGCCGCGATTGCTCACGCTTGACCAAAAACGGAATCGTGTGAAGTGTTGCAAGGATGGTTTGCAGCTGTTCCAGAAGAATCCGGAGGACTTTAAGCGTCGTTTCATCACTGTGGATGAAACATGGATACATTACTATACTCCTGAGATCAAACAACAATCTAAACAATTGGTTACCAAGGGGGAATCTGCACCAAAAAAGGCGAAGACCGTTCCTTCGGCCGGAAAGGTTATGGCGACTGTCTTTTGGGATTCGCAAGGGATAATCCTCATCGACTATCTGGAAAAGGGTAACACTATTACAGGTGAATATTATTCATCGTTATTGGACCGTTTGAAAACCGAGCTGCAAGAAAAACGCCCGCGATTGGCCCACAAGAAAGTCCTTTTCCATCACGACAACGCACCAGCACACACCTCAGCAGTTGTGGTCGCAAAATTAATGGAAACAGGACTCCAACTCGTTGCACATCCCCCCTATTCTCCAGACTTGGCTCCCTCGGACTACTATTTGTTCCCCAATTTGAAGAAATGGCTGGCGGGACAAAGATTTTATTCAAACGAGGAGGTGATTGCAGACACTAATGGATATTTTGCAGACTTGGACAAATCCTATTATTCGGAAGGGATCAACAAACTAGAACATCGTTGGACGAAGTGTATAAGCCTAAAAGGAGACTATGTCGAAAAATAAAAAAGGTTTACCCCAAACACATAAGTAGTTTTTATTTTTGCACGGACTTTTCAACCCAGCCTCGTATATATATATATATATATATATATATATATATATATATATATATATATATATATATATATATATATATATATATATATATATATATATATATATATATATATATATATATATATATATATATATATATATATATATATATATATATAATATATATATATATATATATATATATATATATATATATATATATATATATATATATTATATTATTAATATTATATATTAATATAAATTCTCCCAAAACATCACGGTAGTATTTAAAAAAGTTTTTTATTTGAAATTATTGTATGCTAGTCCTTATTTGCTGTCAAAAAATTTTAAGACATATTATGTGAATCTTTAGTGTTATTGTTCTCTAATTGATCGAAGGAAGAAGGGAAAATTATCACGAGTGAAAACTATGTTTCTCGACGTATGGTGAAGGTTCTTGTAATATTTTATTACTGTAACCGAGTGGCTCTTGTCCAAGACATAATTTTATTTTATTTCTTTATAATACACTATATATATATATATATATATATATATATATATATATATATATATATATATATATATATATATATATATATATGATATATATGTATGATTTTGTTATTTTTGTTTGACCCTGTATGTACTTTTTTATTTTTATTTTTCAATTTTCTTGGGTCTGGAGCTCAATTATAGAATGAAACTTCTCAAAATTTATTGTAATCCTTTCCTTTTATTATTGACGTTTCGGCACAGTTTGCCTTTGTCAAAATTCTTGTCTAGTTTGGCTTGGACGTTGATGTTTAGGTTAATATTTATCATAGCCCATTTCAATGAATTACAACGTACTCTTTTTTCTTTTTTTCGATACACGAACCACATGTTAATTAATTGTCAGTGTCATATATTTTTATTTTAAAAATTTGGACGAACACAACATGTAAACTACGTTTATAGTAGGATAACAATAAATTTTGGGAAGTTTCATTCTATAATTGACCTCCAAACCCAAGAAAACTGAAAAATAAATAAATATATATATATATATATATATATATATATATATATATATATATATATATATATATATATATATATATATAATATATATATATATATATATATATATATATATATATATATATATTTATTTTTATGGGTCTAGTACACGTGCTACAGGGAAGTCCCTAACGCTCCAGAAGTGGCATGTGTGCAGAAAAAGAGAATTCACGTTGTTCTTGAATCGTTGTAAATTGTACTCGGTAGGAAACACAGCCCTGGCAAATTATTCCAAAGAGATGATGTTCTCCATATAAAAAGACCGCTTGAAAAGCGTTGTACGCGGAGTATGTAACAAGCTGAACCTCATACGGATGTGAAGTATTAGCGCGACGTGTATTTCTAACATGCACCGCTCTGGGAGGAATTAAGCGGGTTACATCCTTCGAACACTTTCCATGAAAATACTTGTAGAACAGACTCAAGTCGCCAACCGTTCTTCAATGTTTCAGCAAATCAAGGCCGCCGGTCAGTTCTGGGCCTCCAATCAAACGAACAGCTTCTCTAAACAGAATCCAACAAATGCAGTGTGTGTTTGGGAGCGGAGCCCTATACATGGGAGCAGTATTCCATAGTTGGTCGAATTTGAGCTTTGTAAAGAATTAACAGTTGTTATGAAGTGTAAAGCTTTCTGATTCGAAATAATATTCCCAACTTTTGAGAATCTCTCCTTGCTATGCCTGCAACATGTTCATGCCATGACATATTTGCTAAATATATATATATATATATATATATATATATATATATATATATATATATATATATATATATGTATGTATGTATGTATTTATGTATGTATATATGTATATGTATATATATATATATATATATATATATATATATATATATATATATATATATATATATATATATATATATATATATATACATATATATATATATATATATATATATATATATATATATATATATATATACTAGCCGGGCCCGCGGCTCCGCTCGCATGGACTTGATTCACCACTATCGTCACTGCTTATTCCTTATGTTACCCAACGTAATAAAATATCTCCCACTATTTCCCCTTATCTCTCAATATTTCTCCTTATCTCCCATTATCTCTACATAATTTCCATTATCTAGGCTTATCTCTGCTCATCTCCCATTATTTCTCCTTATCTCCGATTATTTCTCCTTATCTCCCATTATCTCACCTTATCTCCCATTATCTCACCTTATCTCCCATTATCTAGGCTTATCTCGACTTATCTCTCAATATTTCTCCTTATCTCCCATTATTTCTCCTTATCTCCTAGTATCTCACCATAACTCCCATTATCTAGACTTATCTCTGCTTATCTCCCATTATTTCTCCTTATCTCCCATTATTTATATTTATCTCCCATTTTCTCATCTTATCTCCCATTATCGAGCCTTATCTCGACTTATCTCCCATTATTTCTCCTTACCTCCCATTATCTCACCTTATCTTCCATTATCTAGGCTTATATCGAATTATATAAAACATATGTATAAATTTATAAAAACACGTAAATCAGATAAGTGGTTCTCAAGTGATAAGCGCACTAACGGACAGACAGATAGACAGAGAGACGTTGCATTTTATATATATTCTCGATAGAAGATTATAGATAACCTGGCCAGAGAACAAATGTATGAATTAAAAAAAAAAACACGTAAATCGGATAAGGGGTTCTCGAGTGATAAGCGCACTAATGGACAGACACACAGTCAGAGAGACGTTGCATTTTATATATATTATATTCTTTGCTACCTCATATTGTTCCATATTTAATGCTTTAGGCAATGTATTGAGAGAACGCGCTAGCGGCAAACTTTTCTTCGACTTGATTCACTATTATCGTCACTGCTTATTCGTTATGTCACCTAACGTAATAAAATATATCCTATAACCTGGCCAGAGAACATATGTATGTTTAACAAAAAAGCACATAAATCGGATAAGTGGTTCTCCAGTGATAAGCGCACTAACGGACAGACAGACAGACAGAGAGACGTTGCATTTTATATATATTATAGATATTCTTTGCTACATGATATTGTTCCATATTTAATCGTTTAGCATGTTTAAAAAAAAGCATGTAAATCGGATAAGTGGTTCTCCAGTGACAAGCGCACAAACGGACAAACAGACAGAGATACGTTACATTTTATATATATTATAGATGTAATAAAATATATATCTATAAAAGGGTCAAAGAACATATGTGTCAATTTAAAAAATCACGTAAATCGGATAAGTGGATCTCGAGGGATAAGCACACTAATGGACAGACAGACAGACAGAGAGACATTGCATTTTATATATATTATAGATATAGATTATTATTATTATTATATAACCTGGCCAAAGAATATATGTATGAATTTAAAAAAAGACACATAAATCGGATAAGTGGTTTTCGCATGATAAACGCATTAATGGACAGACAGACAGACAGAGAGACATTGCATTTTATATATATTATAGATTATAGATATTCTCTGCTACATAATATTGTTCCATATTTAATGGTTTAGGCTGTGTATTGCAAGGGAACACGCTAGGGGCAAACTTTTTTCCGACATCATTCACTATTTTACGTCACTACTCATTCATTATGCTACCTATCGTAATAAAATATAGCCTATAACCTGGCCAGAGAACATATGTATGTTTTAAAAAAAAAAGTACGTAAATCGGAAAAGTGGTTCTCCAGTGATAAGCGCACTAACGGACAGACAGACAGACCGACAGACAGACAGACAGACACGTTGCGTTTTATATATATATATTATAGATATATATGTATACACACTGAATAAGAAAACCTTCAATTTTTGGTATGCTGTTAATTTAAATAATTCGTGAAAAAATCGAGATTTTTGCGTTTCCGCACGTTTAAGGATGACTGACGCAAATGAGAGGCAATCTCTATTTCCGTCAGTCTGTCTATCTATCGGTATTTCGGCATAATAGATTGATAACTCTCGTCCGAAATGAAATATCGATTCCAAATTTATAAAAGTAAAAAGTACTTCAACGATAACTACACACACATATATATATATATATATATATATATATATATATATATATATATATATATATATATATATATATATATATATATATATATATATAAATACATAAATACATAAATACATCTAAATCAAAAATTTTTACAGACCAACTGGCATGTCTATCTCAAAATTCCAAGCTTTTAATATTTAGTTTCTAAAATATTTTAGATTTAAAGTTTTTGGCGGCAGCTAAAGGCAATTAATTTTAGGCAGTACTAGATATTGAATTTTCTACAGTCACACTAAACTAGCACCCTATGTTGATTTGAGAGAAATACAAAGAAAAGCAGATTTATTTATTTACGTAGAGGACGATCAAGCTAGCACATACCATAAGCATATTTTCTTTATTGATGACTATGTCCGTTACTCCATGATAGAACATCATTAATATTAAACTTGAACAATTAATTTTGTTAATTTATCACTTCATTAATTACTTTCTACGTGATTGTGGTTTCGTAGATTTACCTGAATTTTTTTTATTTGAAATTGTGGTTAATCCACGAAACTGCAATCAGGAAGAAAGTAAATAATACAGTAATAACTGAACAAAGTGAATTGTTCATATTTTTCTTGTCTTTAAAAATTCGTGTCGTCTGATTTAACTAATGACATTAGTTAAAGTAAAATAATCGAAAATTACAGGAGATAACTGTAAATCACTGACACAAAGCGTAGTCAAAATACCGAGAATTTTTTGGTATCAACGTCGCCGAAGCAATTTTGTTTTGAGAAGTATATTTGAATAAGGGAATGTTAGGTTTTAAGATCAAGAATATAATTTAAAAAAATAAAACAGCCAAGTGCAAGTCGGACTTGCGCAACTAATGTTCCATACGTTGATTGCTTTTAAAATAAAAATTTTGTTACGAAGGTACAAAATGATCAATGACGTCACAAAACACACTCCAAATGAGTTTTCAACAAAGTTTTTTTCCGATCTTTCCTGAAAACTGATGACCTTGAAATTTTTGAGTTTTCTTTATATACCAGATAATTTATTAAAGGTAATGCAGTCGTGACAATTTTTGTTCAATCTACACCTTATGAAAAATATTCCAGAATTTTATCAGTCGTCAGTACTTTTAGAGATACGAGGGGACAGCAATTTTTCGCACCTTTTTAAAAATAATACAAAGAGAAGTGTGCGTAAGTATTACATTATATATATTTTTGAACTCGTGTTTACAAGCTTTCATTTGACACCACACGCGATGACCTGGTAATTTTTTTTTTTACTTCCGATTTCAAGCCCCAGAACTAAGTTTCAAACTACACGGCTCTGATTGGGCCTTCAATTTCTATATTAGCGCCAAATTTTAGCTTTCTATGTCAAGTAGTTTCGGAGAAAAATGGATCGAGTGACAGACAGACGGACAGACAGACACCGAAGTGATCTTATATTGTTATAATTATTTTTACTGTATTATTTACTAAAAACACTAATTTACAGTGACAGTGACGTTAAAATCTGTCAATAATTCTAAACATGTATACAAAATTGCCTAAAATTAAATATTGTTTTAAATTTCTTCGAAAATAAATTAATAGCTGTTTGTTATGCTGTTTTCACAATATCTGTAGTGATACCAATTTTACTTTCACTGTCACTAGGCGCTCATTTTTAGTGTTCCGTACGGAACACTTATAAGATCGCTTCGGTGTCTGTTCGTCTGTCATACCCGATTTTCTCCGAAACTGTTTGACACAGAAAGTTGAAATTTGGCAATAATATAGGAATTCATAGCCTCATCAGAGCCATGTAATTTTGAAAGTTAAATTTTTACGAGTACTTAAGGGGTTAGTTTTGAGGGATGAAATAGGAAATGAAAAAAGAAAATTACCAAGTCATCGAGTGGAGTGTCACATGAAAGCTGGAAAAAAGACGAGTTCAAAAATATATATGATGTAATACTTGCGCAAAAAAGTGAAAAATCGCTGTCCCCCCCCCTTATCTCGAAAAGTAATGAACGACAAATTTTTAAAAAATTCTGGAATATCCTCTACAGGGTGTAGATTAAACGAAAATTATCACCAGTGTATTCCCTTTAATAATATATCTGGTATATAAAAAAAAAAAACAAAAATTTCAACGTCATCAGTTGTCACTAAAGGTCGGAAAAAGACTTTGTTGAAAACTCATTTGGGATGTGTTTTTTTGTGAAGTTACTGATCATTTATACTTCCGTAGCGAAAATTTTTGTTTTAAAAGCAATCAACGTACGGA